>CAEFZX010031547.1:0-87230 GCA_903066825.1 Alfaro cultratus | reverse complement strand
GTTTGAGTAGTACAAATGGAATAAAAATAAATGAAATAAATGCAAGAAAAATACATAAAATATAATCAAAAAGGCGATAAAATCTTACATATCGCAAAGAAAAAAAAAAAAAATATATATCCTGATACATAAAACGCAGCCTACATAACAGTGTTTAAAATTATGACTTTTATTTTGTTAAATTGCTCCTCGAGTCCCTGCAATTATCTGATGTTATCTCACTGATTACTGGTCACCAGTTTTCACTGGAATCACCTTCTGCTCGCTATCAGAACAAGCACCGCCCCCTGCCGGACACTCGGTAAAACTGCAGAATGGCTTCAGCGTTTAAAAAAAAAGAAAAAAAGAAAAAAAAAGGGGGTCGTGGGCCAAGTGGTTAGTAAACAGTTTAAAGAAAAATCCACAGAGACGTTTCATACCATTCTGTGCGATTACTCAGAAATAATCAGCAGTCTGTAGCCCCTCCCCCACAAACCAATTTTATTTTGGGGTGAATTGATTATTACTTTTGCTGTAAATATGAGAAGACATAGAGGATTATGCAGTGGAAATCAGCTCTATTCCGGACATGTTTTTTTTTATTTTTTATTTTTTTATTGTAAATCGTCCTTCCTGGCTGGCATATTCGGGATTTCTCCTCTTCGGCCAAATTAGAATCGTATTTATCTGCAGCTTGTCAAGCCTCCAGTTTAGTGATGCAAAATGAAGAGGAGGATATAGGAGCGGAGTGCGGAGGGGCTGAGGGGCTGAGGGGTTGAGGGGGGGAAAGGAGGTCAGTCTGAGCCCGGCGGGATGCAGGACAGCTGCTCCCAGACCAGTCACACCTACTGCAGCTCGGCTCCTGCAGGCATTTGCTTGGCGGAGTAATTAATAGGAAATAATGATGCAGCCGAGAGGTGCGGCGTCGCCATCAAGGACGACGCGTTGGCCGCCTCCGTTCGGCTCCTTATTGTAAACGACACGTCGCTTGTTTGAATGCATGTGATGGGTGACGCAAAAGTAAACAGCAAAAACCTATAGGGAAAAAAAGGAAGATATTTATTATTATTATTATTATTATTATTATTATTATTATTACTATTTCAACGTGGAGATAAGTGAGTCACATTAGAAATGAATAATAATTAAAAGCAATAATTCCGCAGCCTTCTCCTCTCCTCCCAGTCAAAGAGGCTGCAGCGCGGACGCCGTGAAACGCGCCATAACGCACTTGTCTGCCCAATTAGCCGAAACAATTATTGCAACTTTGACTTTAATTACATCTCAATTTGAAGCCTCGCTGCTGGTGTGTGCATGACTCGGTGATTAAAAGCCTCTCCTGCCCCAGTGCCTTTAGGGCAGCGCATGATTAGGACCTGTCAGCTGCCGCGGTGAGCGGAGGCAGCCATGCGTGTTGTGCAACATGACCCGCTGTTGTTAAACCTTGTCAACATATTAACCTGAATTCCCCAGTCATCGTGGAAGGAGTTGCCCGCATAAGAGGGGAAAAGTGCGCACAGATGTAAGTCTAATTGAAAATGTAGATATAAATGTAGAGCCGCTGCGCGGGAGGAGGATCATGGAACATCATGTCCCAAGGCCTGGTTTGGATGCTAACAGCTTTACTAACAAAAAAATAATAGAGCAGGAATATGTTTCCCCTCTTCACTGGATGAGCAACACATTTTACAAATACACTATAAAAAAGGTATTTTGTTGGGTGTTACATATTTTCCATGAAGACTATTTGAATTTGGAAATAGCCGGGAAATGTAATAGATGGTAGTGGTTTAATTCTTCAACACTCTAAAAAATGAATTTTTAGGGATGTAAAATTTTGACACTTAAAATTATATTCAATCAAATATTTTGAAAGTGCATTTTTTGAGTACATATTAGTTATAGCATACTATAAATGTATTTTTATAAAAAAAAAAATTCTGGAGAGAAGGGTAAGGGATGTGGGGGGGGCTTAAATGTTAGCCTTTATAATTCTTAAAGTTTTATTTGAGCATATTACTTTTTAACAGTAATACTCAACAATGAGTGAATTCCATACAAATTAGTTTTTAAGTATTAATATTTAGGTATTAACTTTCCAAAAAGAAAAAAAATCAGCTGCATTGATTAGATTTTTTTTTTTTTTTTTTTTACTTAACGCTTAGTATTGGGTTATATTTTTCTTTAACATATCAAAAGATTTGGATTGAACTTTAACTGAAGATGATGATTCAGCTGTTCTCATTATGTTGTGTTCAGTGACCAGCCGAGAACAGGAACTTTGAGTTGCAGTAAGACTTCATCAACTTAGTGAAATTTAATTGTCAGAAGATTTGAGAAAGTTTTAGTGTTGGATCAAGAATTTATGTTTGCAGCTTTAACAGGAGGCAGCGCTAATGCTAAAGACAAACTTGCTACAGTATGAAAAATTAATATTAGTGGCTGTTAAATATTAGCCCTCAATTTTTTTTTAACTCTTTATGAAGCATATCAGCTGCAGTTGTTTAAGATTTTATAATTGTTTCCAGGAGCTTAGCAGCTTTGAGCTACTAACTTTAACCTTTAGCTAAAGTTTAACAAACGTTTCTTAGCACTGAAGGTGTCATGGAACATCTTAGCTATAGTTGTCAGAAAAAGGTTTTACATGACAACTCATTAAAATTAATTGTAAAAGTCTGTTACTAGCTAAAACTGTGTGTCTTAATCATGAAGCTGCTAATATTTTTGTTTGTTTTTAACATGGAAGAAAACCCAGACAATAAAATGAAAGAAACTGTTAAAACACTTGCTAGTCCTGAACAGTGGTGGTGTCTGCAGAAAGTTTTCTTCGGACTGACCAGATCATTTCGAGGAACCTAAAGCCATAAGATCATATTGTGAGTGTTATGCTTTTTCTATTTGCAGAGGGTTTGGGGTGGGGGGGCATGCGGTTTGAATTAGTTTGATCCTCTCTTGGTGTTCACTGGTCTGATTGTACTGCCAAGAAAGACCCAACAGAGCTGTCAACTTATGATAAAGTGGATCAAAACAAGTATCGACCGTTATGTCAAAAGTATAAGTTACAAAAGAACAGACTAATTAGAACCTAACCAATTTATTACAGTAAATAAATCAATTTGAGAAACTTCGTAAATCTTGCAAATTTCGCAAGTTCAGTTGAGCAGATGTTTGCAGTTAAAATTGTTTTCCTTATGCAGAAATATTAAAATCTACCCCAATAAAATGTTTGCCAGCTGTTTTGATTCAATTCTACAAGTTTGCTTCACCAGTCTGCAAACATTTCATAAAAAATCTTTTTTTTAAATATTCCCATGGTAGAGCTAAAATGCATCTTAACAAAATCGCAAAGACTTGTGATGATTACAGGCGGACTAACAGGAATAAAGAGGTTTGACAAGGGGAGAACGGCTGCTTTGGAAGGGCCAAAAGGTTTATCTGAAGCACATTTGATCCTTGTCAAAATATATTGATTCATGTTCTTTCAAGAGACACTTGATGTCTTCCTTAATATCTGACTGGCCATCTGGACTGACTGAGGTACTCAGCTTTCTTTGCTCCGAAGATATAATATGTCAGGAAGTCAATAAGAACTTTGGAACCTTTTTATTCTTTAAAGCCTGGGATCTGGTTAGGCCACTCTTTGTGTGCCAGTATGCGTGAAGCAGCCAGTTTACAGTACATTGCATATTCTGCTTGTGAGCAGTGCGTCAGTGCGCAGGAGTGGACGGCTGGTGGCTGGGCCCGGGGTTTATGAATCTGCCCACAGCCACAATCAGTGCAAGCTAGTTTCCTTTGGTGTATCCAGAGGTGAATAATTTATGGGAGGATAAAAGCATTTGTGGTTGAGAGCTAGACAGACAGACAGACAGTAGAGGGAGACCGGCTGTGTTACCCCCCCTAAAGCACCCCATCACCACCACTAGCGCCACCTCCCAGCCCATCCACCCCTGCCCCAACCTTACACCCCCCTGTGTGCCGCGCGGTGGCCTTGCACGATACCTCCTTGGACGGCTGCTTGAAGTGCAAATCTGTGTTCCAACTTGTTCCCGGTGCCTGTCAGCATGTTTTCTTCTTGTCAGCAGCGACTGAGTGTGGGCCCGTGTCACCCTTGTACTGCTGCTGTAACAGGATCATTGACAGGCCAGTGACACTGCCCAACCGGATAATGGAAACCTATTGATTTTCTTCTCCCCCCTCTACCTCCCCACACACTTTTTTCACTCAAACAGCGTGTGACACTTTTGAATAACTGGCCAAAGAGCAGGTCGTGATCAATGCTCCCGACCTTTGAATCGCTGCTACTCCACCAACTGAACCGGGGAAAAATAAAGGACAAGGCTGGCTGGCAAAAACAATCCTGTTGGGGGAAAAAAAAAAAAAGCTCAGTGTCTCACAATTCTACATCATATGTCAAGTCAATTACAGTGCAATGCGAAAGTACTCACACCCCTCAAATCCCCCTTTTTTTTTCTTTTTAACATTTTTGTCATGTTACAGACACAAACCTTACTGTGCTTCAATGGGATTTTCAAAAAATTATAATTAGAGGTGGGCTGATTGATCCATAATATCGATGCCAAATTGGTATCAGTATCGGTTCAATACGCACATTATAAGATTGATAAATTAGTTTCAGATTCCCTCTCAACTCTACCTCAAAAAACTTTGGATTTGCTCTCACATTATACTTTTTTGCTCTTTGTTTATGCAGAAAATTGGACATAAATATGTTTATTTGTTGTTTTTAACATGTTAATATGGTATTAAAGTATTTTGTAGATACCTATTAATTTAGTTTAAAATTCTGTCCTAGATTTTGACAAAAAGATCTTAAAGGAAAAACCACAAAAATACCCTGAAGGTCAAAAGTTTAATAGTATATCAAACCTGAATAAAAAGTATCACATATATATATATATATATATATAGTTTTTGATTAAATGTTATTTGTGATTAAATAATTACAAACGCTGCAATTGACAGGATTAAAACTTTTAATGGTGTGCCACCAAAGGTTTTAAATCAAAGCATGTTTATGTGGTAGAGTGGCCTAGTCAAAGTCCAGGCCTAAATCAACATTTTAAACTATGCATGATTTTAAAATTGATGTTCACAGAACCTCTCCAGTCTTAACTAATTCAATTTGAGTTACTTTTTTTTTTTTTTCTGAACAAAGGACTAAAAATGTCAGTCTCAGTCTGGAAAGTCTGAAAACTGTTGTAAAAGTTGGATCAATAAAATGTGCTCATGATTGTAAATGCACACCAAATTAAAAAAATAAAAAAGATAAATAAAAATTTCCATCCACATTATATTTATGCACTACAGAGTGTTGGTCAACACATTGACTCCTGTGCTTGTAACGCGACAGAATGGGGCGTGAACACTTTTGCCCCTTCGTTCTGATGAGTCTAATTGGCAGGAGAGGTTAGCCCTGAATCAAATGCAGGTTTTCCTCTGTACCCGTGTGTGCACAGGGGTTAGAGCTCCCCGCTTTAATGGAGAACTCTCCAGAGAGGAGGCCTCTTTGATACCCATGGCGATGATAAGCATGCATTGGCTGCCTACTATTGGACGAGCCTTGGCAGATGGTGAGTGAGGGTCCTTCAGAAACACATATCTTTCTGTCAGCCTTGTTCCTCCCTCCCCGTCTCTCCCTCTTTAGCTAGTGGGATAATGAAAAGCCCGATTCTGGTCATGGCTAACTCAATCTCATTATAATCTCTCCTCTTTTTTTATTCATTCAGCCCCATGGGATGCTGTCTGCCAGCGATGTGGCTTTCAACCTCCAGAGAGAACATCTTTTGAAACAGCCAGGAGACCTAATGAAGTCACAGAGAGGCACAATTATTTCCCAAAGAAGGAGAATTAATGTACTTGGAAATTCCCTCCGGAGAAACATGACGACAATTGGTTTGTACAGCTTTGATCGCTGCTTTAAATACTGCCCAAGATAAACTGCAGGGTTAGCCCCCTTTGCCACTGGTAAGTAGGGAAACCCAGAAGTGGCTACCACGCATTAGATACATCAAATACTTTGGCTTTTTTGGGGGGGGGGGGGGGGGGGCTGAGAGGGGCTGGAGGAAAAAGCAACCAGAGTCCTTAATCGTACACAACCTTCATAAATTCCATGGAGGAAGCAATAACGGGTCCGAAGGGACGCTGAAGTATACACGTCTCACCCAGAAGAATTGCAGCAAAAAATATTGCTGCGCATAACAAAGTGAAATTGGGTTTGCGAGTTGCGGGGGAAAGAGAATGATTCATTATCGCACGAGACACCTTCAGACAACTGAACGCTGCAACTCCAGCTGCTGCTAAGAGTTGCATCTGTGCGCCGTAATCACAGACACTTTCCCTTACATTAATTATGAAATTGGTTTTTAGCTAAGAAAATGAGTGTGATGCTTGAGGTTGTTGGCCCCCCCACTCATAGTGCCGATTAGCAGATGCAGTACATGATAAACAGCAGCCAGTGTTAAACTGCATTCCACCCGAATCCATCAGGAATCCAGCTGGTACACTTACCCGTTTGGAGCTTTGTTTTTTTTCTAAAATTACTCCGTGTCCACTATGAACAGAACCGCCAGATTCTCTATGAGACCATCTGAATCCGCTTCGACGTGCTACTGTGGCCATCTTTCACAGACATTACTGTTTTTCTTTTCTTTTTTTTTTTGTAACTTTGTGACATCACAACGAGCCGTCTATTATCCCCACTCAGACACCTGGAAGTCACCAACATCCAAAGGAATAATTTATCACCGTGTTCCTCGTTAAGACCCGAGTTTACGGTTGAAGAAACGACAAAGTGGGTTCAGCTTAGCCAGATTCCATCGGTGACTGAAAGCACAAACATTTTAATTAGGCGACATCAAGGTCTGATTTTATTCAGATATACAGGATTTGATGTACGACTCATCACAGGAGAGCTAACAAATAAGAAAATCTGTGACCAGCATTTTGTGTTTCAATTTTTACAATAATGTAGTGTTACCAAACAGCATGGGATGCATTTCCACTGTTATGCTGATGATACTCAGTTATAGTTATCCATAAATCCTGATGAATCCTATCAACTAGGTAGATAACAGACAAGTCTTGAAGACATAAAAACCAAGGCGACTCTTGATGCACTGCTTTTAAATTCCGACAAGACAGAAGTGGTCGTCTTTGGACAACAGTCTTTGAAAAACAAACTGTTTAGTCAATCACTTAATGTGGATGACTGTAAATTGACCTCCGGTAAAGCAAAGAGCCTACATTAAACAAGCTTCTTGAATTTCCTTTTTTATCTCCGGAATATTGGCAAAATCAGAAATGAAAACATGTCACCCATATTATAAAATGGAACTTCTTCAATTCTGTGCTTGAAGAAGTTTAGGCATAAAGAAATGAGTAATAGTAATATTTAGTAATATGTGTAATTTAGGCATAAATTGTATTGTGCAAATGGTATATTTAGCTTATCAAAAATGAATAAATAATATTGAATAAATAATTTATTTAATATACCCCCAACACATTATTTTGTATTGAGAAAAATTGATAGAAGCTCCTTGGTCTGTACACCAAAGGGATTTCTCAGTCCTTTGCTGTATTTGAAACACTGAGGGATGAAAAGTTAACGGTTGTTCAGAGTCATGTGTTGAAGTTCAATGTGTAACAGTGCTTTCTAATACAGGGGGAAATGGGATTTTAGCTCACATGACTCTGTAGTAAAGTAATATTGAGGTATTTAGCTTTAATGAAAGCTCTAAAAAAAAATACAAAGGCTGATCAAAGTAATACACTGGAAAACCACATTACTGCAACAAAAGGGTCCATGTAAAGTGATTTTCCACCAGTCAGCTGCACTTCAGTATGATGGAAAATTAGTGTTTGCTCAAAAACAAGTATTTTGGTTAAGCAATATCAAATGTTGCTTAACCGATAGCAACCTACAAAAAAACAAAGAAGTTCAGACAGAAAAATTTGTTTCACTTACTGAGTGCCTAGTGTTGCTAATCAGCACCAAACCTAAATTTTAATGATTGAAGGTGCAATGTTCAAATTAATCTTTTTTTCACATCTCATTGACAGCAAAATATAAATATTTTATGATGTGATTATGATGTATGTCACATCATTTCATCAAACATGCACCAATAAGAAATTTTGTGGCTTATTTTCGATTTCCAATTGTGCCAAGTTCCAACCTGTAGACACTAATTGTAGCTGATTCAGCTGTCTCTTTCACAACTACAGAAAATTATACTTTTTATCCCTATTTTTTCCTATTAATTGTAAACTGGACTAATCAAATGTTTAGTAGTTTTGGAGACAATTATTCCATGTTAATATAAAGATTTCACCCTGAACATCTATAAAAAAAACTAAGGACCTGCTTATTGCGGTACAGATGTATTTGTACAAGTGACAAATGAATTTCTGCCTATGTCATTAATTCTTTACAGGACAGATTATAGTTTACTATGGAAGCCTGGAATGGCTGTTCTCTATGTTCTGCTTGTTTTCTTGTAGTAACAGGATAATTATCTTACTGTCTTGTGGTATAAAAGTTGTTGTCTGATGATAATTGCCTAGTGGAAAAAAAGCTTTTCGGATCTGATTCCGGTCAGGATATTATTACGGACAACCAAAATTGATGCAAATATACACACATATATGATTTATCGCATGAGGGTTGTGGTCTTTCAGTAATGTAGCGTTACCAAACAGCATGGGATGCATCAATATAATTTAAATTAAAGTTAGCCGTTTAGCATCTTAGGTATTCTGCTAAATACCGTGCCATGTTTTAGTGTTAGCAGAACTAATGTTTATAGTTAGTGCTTTAGGGTTAGCACAACTAACTTTTTAGTTAGTGTTGCCCACCACTGAATTCAGGTGTATACATTTTGATCTGCTGTCTGTACCAACTTTGCCATGAAAGGTCATGGGGAGATGGTAGCTAAGTAAGCAAACAGTTATGTTTCTGGATTACAGGAGGAACCTGGAGCGGACAGATCCCACACATGCAAAGAGAAAACATGCTAACTCCATGCAGAAAAGATGGAGGCCAGGATTCCAACTCAGGATCTTTTTGCTGTACACAACAGGGCTACCTAATGCAACAGCGGCATGGATACATTTGAGCCTTTGTAATTTTGTCGGTAAGAGAAAATCAACCAATGTTTCACAGTTGTAATACAAATAGTAACTTCTGTTACTATATGTAATATATGTGTTTGAAATAAATCATTAAAAGCCAAATTACTCTAACATGGATGCAAGTTATGTTTACCTTGCATATTTCGTTAGGAAAAGATTTAATTAAGCAATTTTAATAATAGTGCAGAGTTTCACACAACAGCAAAAAAGTGTTTTTGTTTTTTTTTCCTTCAAAGAAGCTTTGTAGGACTATCTTTGATATTCATGCATTAATTTTATTAGCAATCAAAGCTGTTAGTCCCAGTGTGCTTCGAAGTCGTCTTCCCCCTCGCTTCAGTCGAGGCATCTGATTTGCACTCTCCTGTTTGGAAAGTGTTACCGGCGAAGTTTAACACAATCTTGTGTCTTACGGGGGGCTATTTTCACATACAATACATCACCTTGGAAAACCACAGAGGAATCATAAACCACACTCACATCCACACGACAGGAAAAGAAAAATCACAGATCTTTTTCCTCTCTGACAGAAAAGTGGCAATAATGCAGCTGTGAAGTGCTGCCTTTAAAAAAAAAAAACAGATTCGGGTTGGTTAAGTAGTTCTCCCAAAGGATGCCTTAAAATTGTCTTTTTTTCTCATTTTTAATTAAACACAAAAAAGTTAACAGCAATGCAATATGGTAAGTAATGTCTAAGGAACATTACACATTTTACATTTCTTTTATGCCAAATTAGAGCTGAGCTTGAGATTAGAGGTGATTCCAATGTATGTTGATGAACTGTCGCCCTCATTGTGGCTTTAAAAGTGAAAAGTTAAGTCTCTTTCTAGAGGAATCCAGCTGGCAAATTTCTAATCCTTTTAAAACAGAACTAAAAAAAAACAATTTTGATTCTAAATCCTTTCCAGCATATTTCAAAGTACCTGACTGAAAGTTTGATTTGGACAGACATTAAACAAAATTGTGCAAACGCTGATGATTGGCTTCAAACTCGACATCAAGAGTACCTCATGATTTTTTTAACGTGAACTTCAAAAGCACCTTGGCAACGTTCTATCCACAATAGAATATTTTTGTGTTTTTTTTTTTTTTTTTTTTTCATCAATCATGCAGTGTACATAGGATCAGTGTTGGGCTGAAGTGTAAAAATACGCGCTGAATTATTGATCGTTGGTCTCCTGGTAATGAAAAGGGGCGATTGTGTGAACGCAAACGGAGCAAAAATGCATTCCACTTCCATAAAGAGTAACTCGTCTAGAGAGGCAACTTTGTAATGTGGTGCTGTCTCTATCATGGTGTGTTTAAAAACATATGCGCGGTATGCCAACACATCTGCTGCTGTAAAGATGGCACCATGGAATTGGCCTGGTCTGAATTTTTAGCAAGAGGCTTTTAAATGCTGCAGGCAGCTCAGTTAGGATGTATGTTTACATTTAGATGATGCCGTTTCAAGAGAGCAGTTCAGATCTACATGACTGTATGCTGCGTACATTACCACGTCAATTTATGTCTAGATCACTTTTTCACAGATAAATGTTAGAAATTGTGTCACAAAAAAGGGAAATCAGTAAACAATACAGCCCAAATATGACTAACAGCTTGCTAGCATAACAATGCTAGGACGCTAGCTGCTGTTTTAAAATATCCACAAAGCCTAATCTCCGTATCAGGAGAGGAACTCCACTGTTTGGGTCCCAAAGCTAGGAAAGATAAGTCTGCTCGAGTCCTGAAGTGGAAACAAATACAAGCTTCTGATTGGATGACCTCAGACTATGGATTAAAGTCTAAATAATCAATATTATCAATCCAAAAATGTTACTCATTTGAATCATAGCTGATGCAAACAGATTCACTTTTGTCCCTCCAAATTGCTACCCTTCTTCAGATAAAAAAGCTGCAACGGCACAGCCACCTCTCTCATAAACATCATTAGGCATTAGTAACACATTAACACAAAATGGTGCACAACTTTGCAATGGAAAAATAAAAAAAATACAAATAAATATCTGAATTGTAATCTCAACATGTAATCAGCCATCTCTCATCTCATAGGACAAAATTAACTTCTTTCATTTAGCTTCAGAGGTTACGTAATTCATCCCTCCAGTTTTTCGCAATTGAGGAAATTCATGCAGAAACAACAGATTCCTGTTGTCTTTGGTGCTAAAGTGCAATTGTGAGTAAATTGACAATTTTCCACAAAAATGGTCAAAAACAATTGACGTTATGCCACCTCCCACCTGCAGGCAGCAGTATTTGTTACTTTTATGACACTGCTGCCTGAGCCTTACGTCATGTCAAGTTATGGTCCGTGGTAGATACGGCGAGTAGCAAAAATTGAGCTGTTTAAGTTCTTTAAAAATAAATGTTTGTGTCCAATCGGCTTTTTATTTTTCTATACGTTGATTTGAGAAATATCACAAAGCTGCAGGGAGCCACAGCTCTGATGGAAGAATCTGTTGACAGGACAACTATTGGTCATGCTCTCAATAAAGCATCGCAATTATAGCAGCAATAAAAAGACTGAAACAGTCAAGGAAGTGAATAACTTTTACAGGAACTAAATGTTAGGTTTACACCCTCAACATCAACATGTGGGGAACTTTTAAGCTGTGATATTAAAATACATTCAGTGAAACAGCATTTTTGACATCATAGTTTAATAAACGTTTCTATACGTTGCTTCAAACTGCTGCCTCTTTCTCTCCATCAGCTGCAAGAGTATGAGTGTTTGGCTGAAAAGCTCTTCTTGTTTCTGAACAACCAGAATGGTTCTTTCTAGTTTCCCAGTTGCCTGTGGCGTTGCCAGTGTCATCCCTGAACTTAGCGCCACCCTCCTAAACCTATTTCTACCCAACAACCACGCAGTTTTCTCAGCATTTCCTCACTGCTTCCCCTTGGGAAAGGCCACTTTACCACTACGCCTAGCTCCAACAGCTTTACGCAATTGGGCCGACTTTTTTCTTAGCAGTGCAGAATTTTAGACCGCTTGCACTTGTGAACTTCAACTTGGTGGGTCAGTCATGTTTACCTAAAAGAAAACTGCTTTTCTTAAAGCTTTCTAGTTAAAGGTAGAAAGAATCTGCACCTGCAAAACATTCTGCTTTGAGCTGCCAAAAGCCCTGCAGTCATTGTTTCCAGCGTCCTTTTCTTCCATACAGGTGAGATCACTTGACATATCCATTTTTTTTTCTACTGTTAGTCATAATTTTCAGTGTTTGTCAATTGTACACAAAGACAAAGGTAAAGGTTGTTTCCGATCCACAGAAATGGAATTTTTTCTGGGTATCTTGTAATTAACTTGGTCTGTATCTTAATGAAACAAACAAAAATAAATAAAAATCAAACATTTCTAGTCGCAAATATTTTCATCTAATACTGTTCCTTTCAAAACCATTCATATGTACACGTCTTGAATTAGTTCACATCATGCCAAAGATAAGAGTTATTGTAATGAACCAACACAATACAATGCATAACTGTGAAGTGGAAGGAATACATGCAACACTTTTTTTCATAAATCAAACATGTAGAAAACTGTGGTGTGAATTTATATGCAGCCACTTTGAGGGTGCATTCACACCAGCCCAGTTTAGTCCGCTTTAATCCAACTCTAGTTCGCTTGCCTAGAAAGTCTGGTTCAAATGCACAACCCAACTCTGCTGCAGACCAAAAAGGCAAACTCTGCTCCATCTGCTAACCTAGGTCTCGGTTCGGTTGATGTGAACTATGCGAACACGAGCAGACCAGAGACCGACCTAAAAGCAGGAAGCAGACTATAGTGCAGGGCATTCTGGGTAAATAAAACTAAAACGAATGTGTAAATCTATGCTAGCAGAAGAAGTGGCTCGTGGTCTTTTGCCAAAGACAAAAGAGAAATCTTGCAGCCGCTAAACTTTTGTTTACACCACTTCATCTGTTTTCATTTTGTGGAGGACGTTGCTCTCAGTGTCTTCTTCTGTGGCGTTTGTGTCTTTTCCTTCGATGGCTCTTGGTGGAAGGTAATTTTTGCAACTCCACAATCTTTTACAGCCTGCAACAGGTTTTCTTATAGATTATCTGGTATTTAGCTCTTCCCATCATTGATGACCAATTGGAGGCAAATTTAAACTGGACTTCTTTTGGTTTTCTATTAATAGAATACTTTTGCAAGGCACTGTAATGCATTTCCGGATCCTTCATTGTCTAAGCACTTCTCCTTTGTGTCTGCTGCTGGAAAAATCCATCTCAAATAAAAGCTGAACAAGGTCCGCCCCGTTTGTGAGTCACTCTACTGAATCAAGGCCGGTGCGTTCAGGTGTGCAACCGTATTCCATGTGCTTAAAATCTGCAGCCTCAGTGTAATTGCCAGATTTTTGTGTACTTCAGTGAGCTGGTCAAGATGTTTGAGGCAGTTAAATGCAAAGTGAGCGCACCGCTCTGCTTCAAATTCAGACCTCTAATAGAACTTCTTCCTGCCTGTCTCGGTGAATAATGATTTTCCTCATCAGGGGATTTGCTATCACAGAACAAACGCCTACACTGCCTGCATACAAAGGGCCGTGAAAGATTTCCACTGTTGGGCTGATTATGCTGGCCCTAAATGATACATCATATGACTATGGAAATTTCCTTTTTCCTTGAAATTAACATTGCATGTTCTGCATGAAAAGAAAAAGAAGATCTTGCACAAGTTGCTCTCGCTCCAACTGCTCCACTTTTGGACTGGCATTGTTTTCATCTTCAGGGTCATTTCCCTCATTACAGCCTTCCTGCACTGTGCTATAAATACGCTGCTGGGAGACTAAAGCTTTGTTCCTGGAAAGGTCTTTGAATGGCATTTCTACATATTTAATACGAGACCACGAACCCAAAAGATGCATCTCTGTTGCCTGTGTCAACACTTTCAACATCATTACCAGAGCAGAAATATCTGCGGTTGTTGTTAACCTTTTTTTTTTTCTCTCTCTCTCTCTCCCCCTGAATGCCTGGAATGCTTTTTGTGTGTTTACTGCACCTCCTGTCTGTTTGGTGCATCACTTCGGTCTCCAGCCTTATGTCACTGGGAAACAACCGTCATTCTCGCCGAATCCCATCTGATTACTCGAGCATTATCATAAACATCCGCGGAGCTTCCGGACCGTTCTGCGTCCCGCCGAGATCTCGGTTTGTTCATTGTCTGTTTTTGTCAACGGTTGTCTAATGTGCCCGTGCTCCGCACTGTCACCTGACAGCGCCCAACAGGCCGCTTCAGACTCATTCCGTACCGGGTGAGACGGTGGCGCGTTGACACCTGGCTGCGCGGACCAGTGTTTTCCACGGCGGGCCCCGCTGTGTTCTTCCAAGCGTCTGATTGAAGCTCGCTGGGTGGCGGCAACACCTCGGGGGCTCATGTCCTTCTCCGCTTGCCACGTGGCGTCCAGGACACGGCTGGGTAAAACAGAGCCTTTGTTCAGGACACGGCGTACCTCTGAGGTGGGGTGTGAACCAGGTCCATTAACAAGTGCTCCTGAAGGCAATGAATTGCCTGCGTGGGGAACAGCGGGGACACCGCTGTATACAAATGGATTCGGCTGGGTTCCATTTAAAGGGTTTTCGTGTTCATCTGAGGACAGACCTGCTGCATTGTTCTTCGGGGAGGAAGTGTGACTCTGTAATGGCTCCCGAGTAGGAATCGGGTCGTCAGACGCTGATTTCACGTCTTTGTCCTTTTGTGCGTTTGGCATTGGGTCAGACATGCAGAGTCCTTCTGTGTTACAAAACCCCCAACTTAACAAACACTTAATTCAAGCTGTAAAGTCTTGTGCTTTAAAAGAAAAGGCTCATGTTTATCGTTTGTAAAATAAAAACATTTGCATGTCAACCCATGCAAGATTAATAGCAATTTATTTTTAACCATATTTTAAAGGATACTGATGCATTTTATTTATGACTTAACATTTATTCATAGGTCTGTGGCAGTAGACAATAGAATAATTAATCACATGATGAACCAATACAAGCTCAATAATTTCTATTTGCATAATTTATCATTTCTCTTTTTCCTCTCTGGAGCTCAACTAAACCTTTTATTTTTTTTGTAGGACAATTTTGTTTATAGAGTCTTTATTTATTTATTGTTTCTATTTTACTTATTTTGGATATTTAAATGTCTTCCGGGTGTTATATGTTCATCAGAATTTAAAGTGTATTGATCTTGCATCATTATGCCATCACCGTTATATTAGTTATATTAGTCATAGTTTTTTTCCACGACACTTGAAAAGGGTCTCACAACAACAATATTATTGTTTATCGCAATTAATTCCAATAAAGAAGTGGTTTTGAGTTGCACTTCGGTTTTTCCCTTTGCTGTGGAGCATAACACTAAATTAATAATACCTACATTTCCAAGTTTCATTGAGTTAAGAAAATTATTCTACTGCGGCAGAGCGGCTATGGATGGCATGTTAAAGAATAGTGTTTTTGCCCTCCAGCGTTGTCCGCATGCGCCAAATTTCTGTATGCAAACATGCAATGAATGTCTATTTGTATATCTGATTATGATTAAGTCAGTGCCTCACCAGCTATAAACCTCACAGCACGTCACTGATAGTTAGTTACACTTTAAATTTGTATTTTTGAGTTTTTTGGCTCAAACATATGAAGTGGAATTCACTCCCCTCCACGTATCTCTGGCACAGTAATATGTATCTCAGTCGTATTTCTCGGGGAAATGCCCTTCAGACTGAAGGAAAATGCTTCAAAATGTACATAAAAAAATCAATTAAATATGTTTAGTAAAGCCAATAAATCATCATGCAGCTTGCTTTGACATGTCCATCCTATTTCCTATCATTCTAGTCATCCATTGTCAGTCCTTACATATAATACTCTAATATCTGGCCACACTGATGGTCACCATATGAAAATGGTTGTTGGGGTTTTTTAATCTGCATGTTAGAAAGTTTTTATTTTTGTGAATTTGGACACAATTTTTATATTTTATTAGAATTTAGTAGCATAATCCACATTTTCATCTTAGAACACATCAACTTTTGAAACCACAAACCTTAGTACAACACTACGCTCTCACTAAGTTGATGTATGAATTCATAACACAAGCTGGTCAATCACAAATTACTGATCTTTAAAAAGCCTGACCTGCAGATTCCGAATATTAGTCTATACCTTTTTTTTTTCTTTTTTTTTTATCTGAAATGACGCTAAACATCATTTTAGCGTCTGAGTTACTGAGTTGCCAAACTCAGTAATTTGGCAACTCAAATTACTGAGTTGCCAACAGTGACATGGGTGACTATTGTTAACTGCAGATGTGCAGACATGACCTGGTGGGCCGGTCTGTCAGTCAAACCTCTGTCAGGACAAAGCAGAAGAGGCCAGTGGCTGATTTTTAGACCTTTGCAGATTTAAATAAGATCGGGAGATAAGATCGGTTTCACAAGCAGATCGGCCGATCACTGATCTCCCAAAATGAGGGCACTGATAAATCGGTTCACCCCTAATAAACAGATATATCATTCTCTGATGGATGCTGCACACATCGAACAATAACCACTGAACCTTTTCGAACAATACATTTGTGAATTGTTCTACATTTAAATCATTTTAATAGTTAATATTTAATACCCTTCCAAATTCATTTTTATAGTGTGGCAATAGGGTATTGTTTTATTTTGTTTTTTTAAAGTGTTCTTCAGGGCATTCCCATTGCAAAATGAGAAAGGTATTATTTTGTGCTGCATTATGATTTTCCAACACCCTCTTATGCCACCTCTATTCACAACAAACCCTGCTGTTAGCCCTGAATACCCTGGCGAGGATGCTTAATTATGTGAGCGCGCCTCTGGGACACAACCTCCCTGATTCTGCACCGAAAGTTCTCAGTCGCCTGCTAAAATTGACCAATTTCCATGGGAACAAAGTACACCTCCGATGAGATCATATTGCGTCTTATCACTCCGTGATGGTGCCAACCCAGATCCCAGCGTGAGACTGTTGCTGCTTCAGTCCTGACAAATTGGCAGGAACACAATCTGTCTAAAAACACAAACACAAACCCCCACAAAGAAAGCGTGCTCTCCTGCGCGCACATTTAGACAACATGCAGATTCGTTTAGGACGAGGGATTGAACCTTCAATCAATGTTCAAGCCTACCAAACTGATACCTTTGAGTGATTAAGGAGGATAATAACTGAAAAGTGTACATAATCTCTTATACCCAGCTACACTATGCTGTCCAAAGCTGATTTAGTTAAAAACGTATGCTCAGAGGACTTAATATCTTGGGCTGGTTGCTCTCTACGGGAACCTGCATTGCTAACGAAGTGGTAAATTCAGTGTTAATGAGTGGCTTCACTGTTACCACCTCAGAGGTAAAGCCTCCTGAGCTCCATATTCTCCCCATCTGTTGTGGTGTTGGGAGGTTTGAAGGGAGAACAGACGCTCCACATTTAAAAGCAAACTTCACTGTTACTCCCAAACAGCAGGGTGGCAAAAACCATCAAAATATGTCGGTGGAAAAAACGTGTAAGGCTCATTAGCAGCCAACTCACACAACCTGTGTCTATATATAACGAAGAGGGCTTGAGCAGAGAAGCAATTTTTAGAAATGTATTTGCTTCTATTTACCTCATTTAGTCAAAGTTAAAAGGCTGACTTTGCCTTGCCTGAAGATATTTACAGGGATTATGGGCTTTAATACAGCTAAGCCGTATGCACAGATCAATCTGCTACAAGCCTTTACTAACCCTGCCCAGTATCCTCCCCAACGCAATTTTTGTTTTAAGTTTGGAAAACGAGATTTATGGGAAGCTTATGCATTCATTTAGACAATATAATCAAACATCTCTTGTTCTTCTAATGTTAGAAAGTAGTTTTTATATTCTAACTTCCAAATCAAAAGAATCCAAATTTCACATTGTACACATTCTCTTATAAAAACAATTAACAGGGCCACATTCAATTAAAATGGACACAAACAGGAGGTCAGTGATTGACAGAACATTTGGAGTGTGTTTATCAAAATGTTTGGCCATTCTTTCAGAAGCACACATTACATGGAAGATCGTAAACTGATGTTGGACAAGTAGGTTTGGTTTCGAGTCTCTGTTCTTAATAGTCAAAGATTTTCTGTTGGGTTGAGATCAGGATCAGGAGTTTTGTTCTTCAAAACATATCTTTTTGGATCTTACTTTGTGCGCTGATGTACAGTCATGTTGGAACAGGAAGGTGTATCGTCAAACTGTTTCAGAAGAATTCATTTGTCCTAAATGAATCCTAAATGGGTTTTTCCTCAAACCCAATAATGGATAAATATCTCACTATTTATATGAAAATACATTCTAACCACATTTGCACTATTTTGGGCTTGTAAATCAAACATAGTTATGAATTAAGTTCTGTAATCTTGCTAAATAAAAATGCTGAGAAATTTAGTGTTTTGCATGTACAGAAATGAATGAGTGTGTAGAAAAGATTGACATTTATAAAAACACACAAGTTAGAAAAATTTTTTTTGTAAAGATCTGATACAAAGAAAAATACAGAACAGGTGATCAGTCCAACTCACCACAGTAAAAAACACCCTAAAATCCTTCAGGTTTCTGTCCACCTCTAATGTGAACAATAAAGATAAACACGTCTTTTTATTTCACAATTGTTTCACAGCAGAGTGAAATTGAGAATTTCAAATGAAAGCAGGTGCAAATAGTTTGACAATCAACAACCTTCTCTTATTATGACACGATGAGTCCAAAGATCAATCGCTATATCAGAACAATCTGTCATTATTTTCTCTGCATCTCCTGAAAGGCTGTAACCTGTAGCGGACCGAAGATGACACCCTACCTGCCCAGTCTTTTCTAAAAAGTGTGGGGCAACCATCAATGTAAGTCACATAATGCGAATGAAGTGAAAAAAGTGGATGAAGGATTTCTATTGGACAGAGAGATAGAAACAGAAATTTAAGCTCCTACGACTTTTCTAAAAGTGGTAAATTTAGTTCAGAAAGCTATTATGTAAGTTATTTCTCAGGAAAAGACAAAAATGATGACAGTGGGTGTTTAATGTGTAGGTGAGCACCACTTTCAACACTTTGTGCAGCTACTAGGAAAGAGTAAATCTGCTGGAAAAACACCAAAACTTTCAAATGACTGGAGCTACAGTCAGGGAAAATAATACAACATCGATTTTCCATATCTCCTCACTAATAAAGAATGGAGAGGTCTGCAGTTTTCATTTTAGGTACAATTCCAGAGTGAGAGAAAGAATCTAAAACAATACAGAAAATCAAACTATAAGTTTTAGATGATTAATTAGCCATTTTATTACATCAAAGTATTTCACACATATCAACCAACAAGTATGCTGGTTCTCTCAGACCTGCCAGTTCATCTTTAAGAAGCCCTCCACTCATTACCTGTATTAACTGGACCTGTTTGAACTTGCTGCCTGTATAAAAGTCACCTGTCCACACAATCAATCAGACTCCAACTACCAGCATGACAAGGATAGTATTTCATCATTGTCATGATGACAATGGTGCAGCTAAGCTGTTTCTCCATAAGAAATATTGAGGTTCTGGAGTGGCCTGGCCAGTCTCCAAACCTGAACCCAATAGAAGATCTTTAGAGGAAGCAGAAACTGTGTGTTGCATGTTGTAACTGCACACTTTTAAAAGTGAACCAAACCAAAATGAACATGGTAAATGTTTTGGCATTCCAAGCCGTGTTCACAAACACTGAGAAGTATATGGAGACCTTAAGAACCAGGATGTTTGACCTTACTTCTATTCTTCCTGTTCAACGTTGAAACCCTGTGGCAGCACATTTGTAGACCAGTCTTAAAAGCAACTGGGACAAATCAGTAAAACCATTTAAACCACTGAAGCTGTCTGTATGGATCAAGAGCAAAACCTGAAGTTCCTCTGCCATCAACTTCACAGGAAAAACAATATCTAAACAAGAATAGGGGGTGGGGGCACCATCCCTTAAGTACTGCACTACACAACTTCCTCAGTTAATAGGATCTATTGATTTATTTGACACAATGTGAATTTATGAAGCAGGCCCCTTTAGTGTAAGAGTATCAAAGCACACCTTAAACAAACACCACAGTAATCCCAAGGTGAGGCTGTTCTTTCAATGAAGAGCCACTGTGGAGAAAAAGTAAAAGAGAAAATATATATATATATATTCTTTATCCGTTGTGCTGCGGCAGCTCTGCAGTCATCCACGGCATCAAACAACAGAAAATTGGGTTTAAATTAGCAATGTTCACCGTCTCATTCTTCAAAGTGACCGACTGAGAACGCAAAGCCGCAAAACACAATCACACATTCATAAAACACCCAAATAGTCTTAAATTTGCTCAAGAGGAGATGGAGGGAGCGTGGCGTCACCAAACTGTCTTTGTCAGGATTACGTTCTCTTTTATCCCTCTGAATCCTCGTCACCCAAAGGTCATTTCCATAATAATGGTTTCTGCTTTCCCTAATGGGATTTCGCCTGTGATTATGTATGCCAGTGCCTTGTGCCGACACCGTCAGCCATGTCGTCTTGATTTGCACAAATGTAATTACATAAGGTCTTTGATAGCTAAACAATATAATTTACTGCTTGAGTGGAGGCACATATTGGAGCCCTAGATGCCGGGTTACAAAAATAAGAATGGAAAATACAAGCAGCAGAGGTGGCATGATCCTGAGAATATTATGTTCTTAGAAGGAAGAGGGGAAAAAAATGGTGATGCACAAGAATAATCCCGTGCACATTTGAAAGAAAAAGAGTCTTGTCCAAAGTTACTTCTCGTGCATCTTTCAGAAAATTCTTGCAAAGTGGGGAAAATGCTCTCATTTGATTGGAGATGATGAAGCTTTGATGGCAGTCTACTCAAGATAACGTAGAAGGTTGTAACACACTTCTTTAATAATACATAAAAGGCAGTAAAGACAGTGTAATCTAACAGTTTAAGCACATCTGGATGTGATTTCTCTAATTAGAAATGGTGTGCGAATGTTCAAAATGGAAACTTTCCTCCGTACATGAATGTGCAGGATGATTGTGTTCCATGTGGCTCTGGCTTCACAGGTAGACTGCACATTTTGCTGCTACATTTGTATTGTTTTTCCCATTCTGGTTTTTATTTGCTTTTCCTGGGCCTGCAACAATTTTAGAAAAGAATCGAATGAGACAGCCATGAGACTGGGATTATGCCATTTGATGGGAGAAAAAACAGGAGACAAGCTTAAAAACCCAATGAAATTCTAAAAATGTAAGGTTTTTAAAAGACTTCAACTGTTTCCACCGCAGCTTATTAATGCAAGGAGCAGCCATATTGTAATGAGAAGTCGACCACACAAATGGTAACTTGCGGTATTTGGAGTTTCTCTCTCCTTCCGAATAGAAAGTCTGACTTTGTGGGACGTTCCAGTTGAGTTTTCTGACTACGAAGTTGCTTTCTATTTGTTCAGACAACAACTAGAAAGCAACATTACATCATGACTGACTTGCGATGTTGGCCTCATCTAGGCCTGTCGCGATAAACAATAAATCAAATAATCGCACCATAGATGAAAATTATCAACCCATTTTAACTTATCGGCTTTATCGTTTCTTCCTGCCTTTTTCTCTTTCTATTGATGACACTGGATGAAAAATGCATCATATGTTGTGTTTAGTTTGCATTCAAGTGCACTTTTTGTTAACAGAGACAGAGTCCATTTTTTATTTTTATTTTTGGTTGTTTTGTTTACCAGTTCCAGTGTTAAATGTTTCTTTGAAAATAAAGTGTATTTATTTTTGGCAGGATGTGCTTGAAATATTATTTCATTACCATTACATCAGCTTAAAATGGTCTTCAAACAATATTATTGTTTATCGCAATCCTTTTTGAAGCGATTAATCGCTCAGAAAAGTTTATTATCGTGACCGGCCTGGCCTCATTTTCTAAAAGAATTGCAAAAATCTTGAATCACATTCAACTTTGCGAGCCTAAATCAAGCTGCAATATTTGTTCGGAGAGAAGAAGTATATTTCTTCCAAAACTTTCCAACAAATTCATGCTTCTCTTCTGTTTTCTATGCATTTCCAGTTGCTAAGTTAAGATATAAATACACAGTGCTGTGAAAACGTATTTCCACCCCTACAGATTTTTTTCTGTCTGTTTGTTTATGACACCAACACTGTTTTCAAATCTCATGCTCGTTTAATTCAGTTTGAATGAATTCAAAGTGGTTCAGCTTCTTTTCGCACCGGAAAAAACCCTAAACAAACCAAACGTCTGTTCACTATTAAGCACATGAGAACCTTTATGTCATTGGCCAGGTGTGTCTGGGACCAAATGTAAATACAATGAGCGCATCCTGTTCTGAGCTAGATGATGGACTCTCATCATCAGCTTGTTTCTCAGTGCTATAGAATAGTAATTAACCAACCAAGCAGCAGAGCCTGTGGGCAGGGTGATACAGTTGTTAAGCTGTCAAAGTGTGATCAAGCTGAGGATGATGACAGGAGGTTCCTCGACATTTAGAAATTTATAAGAGCGGAGGTAAACTTCGATTGAATCTGGACCACAGCGTAATTAGATCTGCACAATCAAATCTGTGTCCAACTAGTACTGTAAATATCACAAATTCATTAAACCAAACACAATCTCTTCTCTGGCCGAAGTTTAACACAAGTGAAGAAGAAGAAGAAGAAGAAGAAGAAGAAGAAGAAGAAGAAGAAGAAGAAGAAGAAGAAGAAGAAAGAAAACCCTCTTGAAAAACTGTCCGTAACCGGTTTCCCCTCGGCCCCCGCCCCCCAAAAACACAAAAAAAGAAAAAAGGGATGAAGTGAAGCGGCTGTGATGGTAGATTTACTGATGAAAAAAGGTGAGGCGAGAACATTGGGAGTGATAAAAGGGGACAGGGAGCGAGTGACAGTTGGGTTAAGACAGAAGTCATGTTCAATAGCAGGTAGAAACATCAAACAGAGAGTTCACAGGAAAACCATGCAACCTCGTCTTGAAGGAGGATTTTCTGTTGTGTGGAGTAGATTATATCTGTTCAAGCTGCTGACACGGCCTCATTTGCTGCCCGTAGTGTTGGAGGGGGATTAAACGATATCAACTTTAAAGCTTTAAACAATACCTTTCAAAATTAAACGGATTAAGGGAGGGACGTCTGATGGGGATTTCCCAGGGCTTTGTTAGTTTTAAACTCCACTCCTTTTTTTTTCTTTTTTTTTGTTTAAGAAGAAAAAGGAGGAAGAAGGCAGCCGGGGAGGGAGAAGGAAAAAAGAAAGAAAGAGAAAACACAGCAGTTAGAAATTTCTCAGGCATGTGACCGTTTTAATGAGGCTGCTCTCACGTTTGAGGAGGGCAGTGGGCGCAAGAGAGCCGCCGAGCAGATGGCGCCTGTAAACATCGTCTCTGCTCTGTTTAGATACACGACTTCTCATCTCCCGATGCCGAGAGGAAAACAGACCCGGAACGTCACCGAGAGCGCTGCCCACTTGCCTGCTTCTTGGCACACCGCGCCGGATCGTCCAAATGGCACATTTCCATTTCCCGCGTTTTCCCCTCCTCATAACCATATGCATGAGGCGGCCAATTGATATACGCAAACCTCTAATCTGTTCTAAGCATGCAGAGAGGATGCGGAGGATGCTATTCTTGCTTTAGTGGCGGTTAGGATGTTGACTTTTAATAAATGTTATTATTACCATCCAGCTGGAAGTAGATAAACACTAAAGCGAGACAGAAGTTGCTGCTCTGATGCTTTCCCGCTGCAAGTGATGCGCGGAGGAAAAATTAAATATATATCAAACTTTGCTGCTTTGCCGCAGACATGTGACCATTCAGATGAAAGGGAGTCGATGTCAAACTGCTCTCTGAATTGAGGACAGGCTCCACATTACCCAGCAGACATCAGTGAGCTGAAATTTCGAGGCATGTCAAGCACAGCAGCTGTTGGGATGAAACCTCTCATTACCTGTCTTTAAAACCTAATGTGAGCGCGCCGTGGCAGGGGAGAGGAGGGAGGGGGAGGAGGGGGGGCCGGGCCTCTGTTCTCTGGAATGATAACCAAGTGATTGAGTTCAACACTGGAAAAAGACTTTCTGATGGGACCAAATAATACTGATGAAAATGATTTTGATTTTCATTCGGCAAATTGCTCCTCAAATGCACTATTCAAATATGGTTGAATGCTAATGATAATAGCTACTTGGTTTTGAGAAATATTTTGGTTTCAGTCGGCATTAACCAGTACCGGGGTGGAACTTAAAATTTCCATCAACCGGCTTTAGAGACCTGTTAAAGGGGTAATACTGTGTATTTTCCAGGCACACAGTGCCATTTTATAGCACATTTATGTAACTATGTTACCTTCAATTGTTATAAAAATGCTATGTATCAAGTATGACTTAAAAGAAATTTGAAATCAATATTTAACACCTTGTGAAGGCTTAGTTTCTTCTCAGGAAGCCATCACAACATGGCTCCTCTATTACATTTTTACCAGCGTTGCTCTGAGAAGTAGATTGTATAATAAGCCCAGCACATGCGCAGCTCCAGCAGGTGTTTTGCTAATTGCTGCTGGCTAGTCTTAAGGAGCAGAGTGGGGCTGAGGTGCAATGCAGAAGCTTGAAAGCTTGGAAACTGCCAGGTCAACTCAGAGGTTTTGCACAGCTGAATAGTTGACATGGGAGATTAAAGGATTTCTCAAATATGTATGAAAGAATCACAGCAACATTCCAGGTATTTTTTTGATGATGGGATAATATTACAATATGACATAAAGCTCAGAAGAGACAATTTTACACAATTCTGCTCTTTTAAAGAAGGTTTGTACAGATGTGCAAAATTTTTACAAGTCACTTTCAACAAACAAAAATAAACTCAATTCGTCTATTACATTTATTTATTCATATTTCCCTAAATAGAAAAGTATTGTAGGTCACACGCTTTTAGGAAAGCATGAAATGGTGAATATTGTGATTTTGATAAAGCCACAATGTTCTTGAAACTTATTTTTTGACTATCATCTTTGTCTCTGAACTTTATGATCTTGGTCTCAGAGACCATCTTGGCAGTAAAATACATCAATAATCAGAGTTTCAGTGCATGAAACCTAACGCTCAAAGACAAACTACTGAAATATGGAAGTGGGAAGAGGCAAAAGGATCAGAATACATCGCTGACATTGGAAAGCGTGATGATTTGATCTCGACATAAAAAAGCAGTGAAATGTTTGGATTATTCCCTGACTTGTCTTGAAACGGTTTGCTTATTTCAGCCACTGACTTTCCACCAAGAACGTTGCCACCATGTCACCATTCACTTCTTCTACTGTTAGAAGCCTTTACAGCAGATTAGTGGCAGGTTTACATGCAGCGCTGGCCAACACTGTATGGGCCTCTAAAGCAGAATTTGACCAATGAGCCTCCACAGCACCACTAACACCATTAGTTCAGCTTGCTGGATTTTGAGTTAACCACCAACTGATCCAGCCATAAACAACACTTTTAATTTGACTCTCACATTAACCAGATCAAAGTATTGATTAAAGTAAGACTGACTCATGTGGTTTGGCATTCATGTCCGATGTACGGCTTTTCAATTCAGATTCAGGAGAGTCCAGAAAGAGGTTAGTTGGTTTTGCTTACAAGCAACAGAAAATCTAATCATGTCAAGTCTCCCGTTTTGGCCGGGAAACTAACGTTTTTTTAACCCCCCGTTCCCTCGGTGCTCCCATATTATTATGTTCCCATAAATATGTTATAAAATCCCCTCCCCTGCTATGACATCATTCCCCCGGTCTTATTACGTGTGTTCGCGCCCTCCGCTCTCACGTTTCATGTCTTTCACCCCCTCACTTTTAACAAATATTTTGTTCTTTTTGTGGTTATGGCTACGAAATTTGTCAGTTCTTTTAAATCCAAAATAGTTCTAGATTTTAAAGAAAAAAGTATTCCAAATAATATAGGATGTTGACAAACATAGGCTCATTCTTATTCTGTGCTCTCGCTACATTATGTTCGGTGTAAGAAGTCGATACTCTTTAGGGCCCCCTGCTGGAAGAGGAGCTCTTAGCAGCAGCTTATTTACTTCGCCACTATGTTAGAATAGAGTTGCAAAGTTTATTAATATGTTTTTTTATTTGTTTAATGGCATCAAAAATAGCTAAGTTAAACTATTTTTGCTTAAGTGTATTGTATAGAGGTATACTTCTATTGTACAAGTGTAGTACAAACATATAGTATATAAATGCAACTAATTTGTCTTAACTGTATCTCTTCTGAAATGTCTATGCTAAAGACATTTAGCATAGAAAAGTCCACATTTTAGTGCTAAATGTTAGTTTGTTTTATCAGTGCACAACTAGACAAGGCGGCAGAAATCTGAATAAAAACTGGAATCAGATGTTGGCTGCAACGTCCTGGGAGTGTCTAAAAAAAAGCAAAACGAAAAGAGCACGCCTGTGATCACAGAGAGGTCAAAGATGACAAGAGTGGCAAACAAAGGAGAAGAAAGGCTCTGAAGACAAAAAAAATAAAAAAAACTGCGGCTGTCAAAGAGTGCAGAGGAATTCCGAAGGGCAACAAAAGGCTGTTTATCCAACTCTATCAGGAGAAGTGGACAGCTGCAGCACGGCGGCCTTGACAGCAGAGGGAATCCCCTGTCACTTCGCAAGGCCTGCGCTCGTGCACGCGAACAGACGCATGTAAGATGATTAGCCAGTGCCGCTTGTCAATTGCACCTTTTCTAACCTGGATCAATGAGTGGTCTTGCACCAGGGGGCCTGTATCGGCGCCTGTCATTAACATGCGAGTGGCACTCTATCAGCCCCTGCTCTGCACAAATCAAAGGGTCGGCCGGGGAAGAAAAGGCGCTAATATTTCCTCAATAACCCTAGAGAGACACCATGGAGAGATGCAAATTGCCTCCCAGGAGACCCCGGGGGATGTGAAGAAGAAACTCGCTGGGAGGCAACAGGAAGCTAATGAGTATAATGGTAAATGTATACAAGGAGAGTGAGAAAGCCCTCTCTATTCATACCAATTAATGCAATCTTATCAATGGAGGTGTACTGTAGAAGGAGGGACCGCATCTGACCCCCTCGCCAGCGTCTGTATTATTCAGCGCAGGTTGGGCTGCGGTCATTAGCCCCGTGGGAGGCTGGGCCGGGCCGGGCTGGGCCAGGCTGGGCCAGGCCGGGCCGGGCCTGGGGAGTTAAAGAGATTTTAAAAAGCACTCTCCCCACATCAAAACAAATCACGGCCAATCAAAGGGGCTCAAAATGCGTCCCTTTCTCCAAAGGACGAAAGCGCCATTGTTCTGAAAGGCTTGCTCTTCCTGGAGCGTCGCCGCGGAAACGGAGGCAAAATGAGCCAGAAGTGGCCACATCAGTCAAGCTGAGAGGATAAAAGTCATATAGTATCACTTAAACACTAATTGTGTTAAATAACCCTGCATAGTAATAATTAGAAAATGATGACAGTGATAGATTTAATCGTTTAAGTGGTGCTTAACAGCTGTGATATTTTAGCTTTCCTTTTTTCTATATCATTAGCACAGTAACAGTTTTTTTTTCCTTTTTTTTTAACCACCGGGTAATCCTGCTAACCTGTGGCAAAAACCTGAAAACAGATGAAGGAAGGTAAAATAATGCTTCCTAAATTTGAGCAGGAAATAAATTAGCGATGCACTGATCTGATATTAATATTGGTACCAGTCCCGATATTGAAAAAAAACCTACATCGGGTATCGCAACAATGTGCCCGATCCATAAGGGAAGCTCTATTCAGTCTAATTCTATGCTTTTTTATTTTTTATCTAGAATTCCTAATTGCTCTTTCTGAACCATTTGAAAGATTTGTTGCCGTTTATTTTTACATGTTTCACCAAAGTAGTCAGCCTATTATTTTTAGCAGTTTCAGTACTTTCATTATTTATTTTTACATTGGCTGTTCTACTTCTGACTGCACTGACTGAACAAATTAAAGTTGTTTTTACATATTTGACCATGATTGTGAAGCTTTGTTGTATTTAAGTGAGCTGTACTGGAGCAGAGTTGGATACATTTGTAATTCAGAATTTTAAAAAAAACAACATTTTAAGTAAATTCAGCACTGATCCCGATACGATGCCTATATTGGAGCGGTATGAGCCAATAATAAACCTCCGATATCTGTGTTCATATCAGAAGTGAAAAAAGTGCATCGGTGCATCCCTAAAATAAATATCAAATTCTCCTTTGATTTCTCTCAGCTACTTCATCAGTTGTTCTTAAATTAGTTGATGATATCCACTGATGCCATCAACTAATTTAACAGATAGTTATTCTATAGATCCTTGGCCCCTGGGCCCCAAAGACAATATATATTTTTTTAAATTTTATGTGTGTTTTTCATTGTACTTTACATCTAACATCTGCCTATTAATATATTGAAATTTGCATTAGTACAATAATTTTTTTCTGTAGTAGATGGGGCACCAAATCTAGCTGCAGCCCAGGGGCCTACGTCCTTGTAAAGCCGGCCCTGGCTAGCCATAAAATGTGACAAAATTTTGTATTCACACAAAACTACGACATTACTGGTCAAAAGAAAACAAGAGTAAAAAAACTCCGTGCTCGGATGTAGTTTAACAAAGTGATGGGGTTCTTAAAAGGGCAAAGAAATACTTTAAAAGCACAAGCAGCAGAAACGGCGCCTCATTTTCCCATCGAAGGTCATCGATCGGATGGAAAAACAGCACCGATTGGAGGAGGATTTACCTTCAGCAACTCAAGCAGGAGACCGAAATGAAGGTTAATATCTATGTAAGTTTCTCCACGTTTAATCCCATACTCGACATCGTCGAAGGCGCCGGTAAAAGCTCGGAGTCAGCATAATTGGGCCTAACCTGTGCCCCGCGCGCTCAAGTCTCTCAAATATCACATCCGGCTCGCAGAATAAAAGAGACAAATTATTGAGGAAAGTGCTGAGCTCAACCTGAGAAAGGTATCACAGAACGGGTTAGGTGCTGTGCACTTCAGTACCACCATCCAGGAGTACTAGAACAGAAAATCCAGACTGTTGTACACAAAAACCACTAATAGTCTTTTACACCTGTGTGCTTTGATTGAAACCACATCATTTTTATACATAAAGCTAAAAACCCAGATTCATTATATACAACTGAAAACTCATTTAGGTTCCATCCACATTTTTGCACACAGTGACATCAATGTTTTTCCTTTTTTATTAGGAGATCTTGTTTGAATTTCCCGAGTTTACAGATAAATCATTCAGTGCCCACTCAGGCCATGCTACCAGATGTTGCCTTTCAGCACGGGAGCATCAGTGATCATATTCTGCCCCTTAGTGGAGAAAACGAGCCACATCCCAAGTGAAAGAAGGGGAGCCAGCAGAGGGCTGGTGGACAGCAGACAGCTCACGGCTCGGCCTTTTGATGGGCCGCTTCAAGCTCGCATCCCCCCGCAAAATAAGATTCAAGCACCTAAAAGTCTAAAAGGGAAATTCCTCCCTGGAAACAATTCACTTCCGTGCACCTTGAAGGGGGAATGCCATTCAATATATATGTAAATTTCAAATTGAGAACATGAAAAACATCCTAAAGTTGGAAAACAAACAAAGAAAAAAACAAAACAAAACAAAACCCCAGCGTTTGCATGTTGGCAATCTGAATTCAGTTTCAGAAGCAGTTCGTCTGAAGCTCCCCATATAATCAAGGCGGCGTCATGTGTCAATCAGCCGTAACCTCGGCGATGTATTCAATTATGTTTCTGGGGATCCATCACAACAGAGCAGCCGTTACAAATTAGGGGAATGGAAACGCGTCTTTATGCTGTTCGCTACGGCTGCAGCCATGAATATTTCCTGGAGTGTAAGGAGCAGAAACACAAAGGAAACGGCACTAAGATGAGAGATATTTCGTTCACAAATGATTTTGTCAGATGTAGAGTTTTGTTCCAACCACCAGCATCAATTTATGTGATTTACTGATACAAAGTAGCTCAATTTTGACATGGAAGGAAAGGGGGGGAAGGTTCTAAAATAGTTTTTTTAATTTTTTATAAATAAATAAATAAAAATCTGAAAAGTGTGGTGTGCACTTGTGTTTACAGATTTTTTTTGCTGCAACTACAGCTGTTAATCGTTTGAGGTTCTACTCAACTAGTTTTGCAGCTGAGTGGTGACTGAAATGTTTGTTCAAGGCAACTCAGGTCTAAACTGGGAACATTCTGCCATTATATCACAATGAAGTAACTATGCTACCTTCACATGTTATGAAAATGCTGTATGAAAAAGAGAAGGAATTTGACTTTGCATCATAACCATATCTGATGCCTTTAAGAAGCTCCTATCCATTGATGCCGTTTACAACCGTTCTAAGATGCAGAGCTCCACCAGATGTTTGCTAATTTCTGCTGTCACTAGTCTGGAGGAGCAGTCATTAAGGTACCTCTGAATGGTTGCCAAGGGAGATTCAAGGATTCAACAAACATGCATGAAGGAATCAAGGCAACACTCCAAATGTGTTGATGAGGGAATAACATTGTAACTTCTTGTAAAGCAAAAACAAAAAGTTAATTTTATATAATACCCTAAACCCTCTTCTTTAAGGCCTATCAGTATAAAGAGAGCTAAACAGAAATTCACACCACACTTTTCAGATTTTTTTACATTTAATTTCTACTTCACAGCGAAGCACTACACATGTTGTCTGCTACATTAAATGCCAATGAGTTTACACAAAGGTTTGCGGTTGCAACTTGGAAGATTTGACCCAGTTCAAGAGGGTGTGAATACTTTTGCAAGGCACCCTAATTCGTAATTTGACATTTCCTGATGGCTAAGTCAAAACGCGTGCTGTGTTTTTACAGTGATCAAGCGACACGCACAGAAATGCGTTTCCATTTAGGCAGAAATAGCTGCTTGCATCAGAAGGCGCATTGCTGAAAACAAAACAGGAAGAAGCTGATCGGATCGTGGAATAACGACGTTCTAGACTATTTAATGATGACACGATCCAGAGCGGTGGCAGTTTTAACATCAGAGAACAAAAACAAGTTTGTTTTTCAATAAAAAAAAAGAAGAAAAAAATCAAACAAAGAATATGGCATCATAAACCGTAGCTGTGTGTCAGTGATTCGCCTTCACACTGGAATATAATCAACAGCCTGCTTGTCACTCCCCTACAAACCTGCCAAGTGTAGGGGTGGAAGCACTGACACATGTAACTGACATCTCAGGTTTAATTTGACTGGTAATCACACCCACCTTTAGTTTCAGAGCGTTTCACACATCTGAGCCACAGTTTCAGGTGTTAAGCTGGTAAGGAGGCACGCAGCCGTGACACTGAATGATAACACCTCTTCACACACAGTCACATTTTAGCTTTATGTTCTGCCATTATGGTTTTAGCAGCGGCGGCAGCGGAAGAAACTTAGACTCCACACTTTTCAGTTGAAATGCAACCGGAGCTCATCGGCTCGAGCAGCTTCAGCTCGGCTCAGCGGCTGTTTGAAACCAAACACAAACATGCACACTCGACTGCCTGTCAGCTGGGGACGCTGGTAAACCACGACTAAATAATATCTCTTAATATAACGCTACTGTCTAATGATGGCATGGAAAATTTCCACATGCTACACAGAAAAATACATCAATTAAAAAGAAAAGCACAGAAAATGGGATTTTACTTTTTTTTTGTATTGTATCAAAAATAGGGCTGGTACTTTAACATGTTAATTTGATTAATTACTTACATTCACTTCAATGTGTTAAAAGCTTTAATGCACTTAATTGCTTTATTTATTTATTTTTTTTTAACATACAGTGTTTCCGACCGGAACCTTAACTTTCACATGTTTCTGGTACGCCCGTAAACATGACACACAATTGACATCCGCAAACAGCGATGGATGACAAATCCGATTCTCTTGGCCCGCCGGGGTTCAATTTTTGCTTTAATCCGATTGGACGAGGGACAAGACTATTGTTGTGTTCAAGTTGTGCTACACGGAGTTAGCCTATCAGCATAGCTGTCCAAGGCTAACATGGTCTCTCAATGCTAAACATGTAGCAGCAGCACAGACGTCGCCAACGCTAACGTCAACGTTCACAATCCACATTTCTAAAGAAGTTTCATGAATGATCAGGAGTTCATGAATCTCTGGAAAGCTGAATGGGTAGAATATCACTGTGTATCAATCTAATGGTGGAATAAGTTAAAAAACACATTTAAAACTACAATTACCTGTGTAGTTCAGCTCATAGGTCTATTTATTCAACAAAATAGCAGCAAAAACTGTATTTGAATTGAGAATGTTACTTATTTTGTCAATAAATGCTTTGGTTAAAAGGTGATTAACTTGATTAAAATTCTCAATCAATTCCCACCACTAATGAAAGCACTAATATCTGATTTGCTCTTGGTATGCTCTTCATACACTCTAAAATTGGCTAAGATAAAAACAGTTATTTTTTAAAAAACAAAGCTGGATCAAATTTGGGACTGATTTAAGTCAAGTGGCCAGTGTTAAAGAGAAAACACAGCTAACAGGGTTCAGTTTTAGTTCAAATGATGGCTTAAAGTGTGTAATTTATTAAAAGCTACAACCTGGATTATTGAAGTGAGAGTTTCTGATGTTATCAGTAGTGGTTGCCTTACCAAGAACCCGTCCAGGGTGTATCCTGTCTCTCATGTAATGACCCATGAAGATAGGCACCAGCTTCCCAGGGACTCTGCAAAAATAAGCTGGTTTAGAGAGTGGATGGATGACTTACCCAAAGAAAAAAGAGAAGTCAAGAAATCCTCAGAGCAGAAGGTGCAAAAAAAAAAAAAAGAAGGAAAGAAAAAGAAAGCTTTATTGCAAGAAGGAGGACCACAAAATACTTTCTAATTAATATATTTAAACACTGTTTTTCTGATCCAGGACTGGGGGTTTTTTGGTCACACAAGAGCTTTCTCCCCATTCCACCTAATTCACAGCAAAGAGAGAACCCTGTTCTTAAAACGAAAACATGTTTTATACCATGCAGCTATGTGAAAACAAAATCACATTGACTGGTTGGAACAATTGGTGAGTGAACCTGTCGGATAGTTATTGATGCATGTTATCAGTTAAAATAATTCCTGACATAAAGAGCGTGCACGTGTATAGTGCTGCAGCAAGAATCTTGCACTGAGTGTAACCAGCACTGTATATAAAAAATCCTGGCTCACACCGATTGTTACTCTGCTTTCAGCTTCAGAAATTTAATAACCTTGTTGCATACTGAACAAGAACATATTCATGACCCCATAATGGGGTCCTGCCCTCAAATTTGGGAACCAGTGTTCTGCTAAACTAACTAGCATCATGTGGAGCTTTAAGTTCCGGGTGATTAGTGGCATGGAAACCAGGTGAGTTCACTTAACAGCATCCAGTGCAGTTGGGTGGGAAACGTGAAAACCCTGAACACAAGAAAATAGCTGAACAGGACGATCACAGGAAAACCAAAACTAAAAATTGAACTAATTATGGGATACCAAATATGACAAATGAAACCTATTTACTATACGACATGAAGAAAACTTCACAGTACTATCATGAGAGAATGGTAACTAAAATTAAAAGTAAATAAATACTGTATAGTTTACAATAACTTGCTGGCAGATAAGCAAACTATTATCACATCCCCCATCTAAACAAATCAAACTGGTGTAATTTATGCACCATAAATATATACAGTAATTTTATTTTACACAGTTAAAGGTAATTGTGCTAAACATTATTTGAAACACATCACCTCCTTTTCTTAAACATGGTGGTGGTAGCATCATGCTGAGTGGATGTTTTGTTCAGCTAGAGTAGAGAAGTTGATCATGTATTCAGCAGGACGGGTGTAGCTATAGTGAAATGAATTATTAATTCCATGGCAGATTATAGATATAAAGTTTCTTCCATTCTGAAAAGGTGGTTCTGACAGGAAACCGTCCAAATAATAAATCAATGACTCCATTGATTTATTCCATTATTTATTGGCAATACAGAAATCAAACCCTTCTTGACTTTTGCATGTTGCATGGTTTTATGAAGATTCATCTTTGGTCAGCTTCAAGTCTTTCAGGCTGAAATATCTTCATCTTCTGCTTGTTTCACAGATTCTACATCCGATTTAATTCTGGCCCTTTGCTGAGTTACTCCAAGATGTAAAAGTGACCTCTGCTCAGAAGAAACAAATTAGAAATATTCGAGGATTACTTTAAAATTATATCTGTCACAGAAAAACAGAGTGTCTTCGGTCAGAGGTTTCTTCAAATTAACTGCAGTACAGACTGCTACAGGAGACGTTTCCTTCCCACAGACATCGGCCTCTACAACAACTCTGAAGAAGCTTGAATGTGAGTTACAACATTTAATTTCTTTTTAGGATAATTAAAGTATTTTAGGATTTAATTTAGCTGAATATCTGCTAGTAGTTTCAATCATTTTGTATGAAACTCGCATAAAGTTTGCATCTCTCAGCACAATCCAGGGTTTTGTTGAATGATGTGAGAAATCTAGACAACCTGGACGGACAAAAAGCTCACCAGGAATCAAAAACTGCGTTCAACGAAACAGAAAGTGTTGCAAAACTCCTGTAAAGTCATGTCTTTAGTCTAAAATCCTACTGCCGGGTGGTGAAAGCAACCGTTCTCTCAGACGTCTCATGGTTTAATCAAGCTTTTTTTTTTTTTAAATAAATGTTTTTAAAAAAAATAAAAAATGTTCAGAGCACTGCTCTTGGTGAAATCCTTCACGCTTGCCCCCGAACCGTCTGCCACCAAGAATAATACATGCGAACGATTTAAACATGTAGTTTAATAGTGTAACTGCTCCTGTTTTGCCTCACATCCAGGATATTTCTCCAGACTGCAGTGTTCCTGGTTGATGCATCTGATTACTGAAATATCTGGTGGCTGCAGCTGTTCCTGAGCAGAGCTGCTAATTCAGGCCAGTGTATTCTCACTTAAGTAGTCCCAGGTGTGTCCGTTTCTAGCTGTGTAAGCAGCCAGCCGGGCCAGCAGAGAGAACGCTGCTGTTTGCTGTGCAGAGCTTTCAGAGGCTTCAGGCATCTTGGTTAAAATATTTGACCTTGTCAAGAGACAGATAATCAATTTGAGGATAACGTGCCTGAAACGCTTGATTCATTTGGCCGAGTGGTTGGCTTCCATCCTCTCTGTGGCGTACTAATGAAATCAGACTAAGTCAGACTAAAAGTGGGCGAGTAGAACGTCCTGGCCCGCTTTCCGGAGTCGTCTGAGCTCATCCTCAGGACACCTGCAGGGTGAGATGGGCCCATTTATGTAGGTCCACCCTTTGATTTAACAAAGCCTCCACCTGGAGCATGGATAACAGGAATCTGATGCAATCACTGTCAATCAAGCTCAGGGTATGTGCTGCTAAATGTGCAAACAGTGGAAAAACAACTCACCGTTCCAGAAAAACATTTTTCTGCTGAGATCGGTTTTCATGCTCATACCATACTGTCACGGCATTGAGAAAGTTCTAACAAATATGTAAAAAAAAACTTTTTTACAAAATTTACAGTTACCAGTGTTGATATGAGAGAGAGGAAAAAAAGGAAACGGAGACAGTGATGGAGGCGTTTAGACATGTGACACTGCTTGGATTTATTGCAGGTATTTGGTTCTGAGAGGCCTAAACCAGAGGTCTGCAGAAACTGCCAATGTAAACTCCCAACCATCGACTAAAGGTTTCTCAAAGGAAATTATGAAGGTTAAGTTCAAAGAACCTCCCTTCAAATCATTGAACCTGTCTCTCTAAAACCAACTGTCTGGGTTGTCGCACAGCAAATCAGGTACTGTCGCTTTTCATGTTTTTATTCCTGCTAAATTCTAATCTGAATAAATTCTAATTCAGATTAGAATTTACAGTAATTCAGATTGCTCTGACCAACGCCACATGAGCATGGGCACCAGCAGGAAATGTGCGGCCCCTGGTGCGTCCCCCCAGTTTGTCCCCTGGGTGGATCCCACACCAAAATACACAGTTCAGACCAGTGTGAAAAAGTCCGACATTGATCGCATGTGGGCAAATGAAATTAGATTTTGTCGCATTTACCTGCTGGGCGAACGTAGCCTCGGCGTGTTTGGGAGCTAAAAGCAGAACGGAAACATATCAGGAGCTGAAAATCTTTAAATGAATTTGAGAAAATAACATCTGGTCTACTTTGTGCAAGTGAAGAGTTTAAACTGTGACAAAGAATGTATGCAGAGATGCATTATTAATGAACCTTCATAGAAAAACATATAATCAATACATTTTGGTGCAGATATTTAATTACTTCTTCCCATGAAACAATCCAGCAGTAACAGCCTGCGTGTGGCTTCTGCAGCGCCACTGGAGCTGATTGGAGTGGTAATTCTAATTTTCTCAAGGATTAAATATTCATCGCATTATGCAAACAACAAACAACTCTTGTAGTGCGTCCTGTCCCACTGATTGCTGCTATCAACAAGATGGAAAAAAGAAAAAAAGAAAATAAAATCTACAGACAAATAAGAAAACTCTGCAAAATCTGTTGAATATTTATAGTCTGCATAACTTGACTTATTTATTTTTACTTAATTATTAAAAGTGGGGAATGCAGACGATTAATTATTAATTCAGATATATTGAAAAACTGTAAGACATAAATATTTGTGCATAAATATTCATCTCCACCACGCCAGAGCGGATTAAGTCCCGGTTTAGGCCTGGTTCCCTTCACAGCCGTTTCCGAGTCACTTACTGTATTTGCGTTGGTTCCGGCTGTGATCTGAGCTCATCATTGTACTCAAAGCACAAAGCAATTCCGAGGAGCCTCTTCCGCAGCAGTTATAGGGACTGACACGTTCCCTCTGTTTCCCGAGCATCAAGTAATTCTTTTAATGGCCTGCCAGCCACGCGCGCGCGCTCCAAAGTTTGATTTTGCTCTGCAAAATGAGACCCAAAAAAAAAGAAGAAGAAGAAGATCTTGAACAATTTATTATGCTGTTTGTACCTCGCCTCACTAGTTATCGCCTGCAATTTATTTCCTACCTTGGGGTACTGCGAGCCATTTCCCCCCTTCCCCATTTTTCAGTGGCTCTTTTTCTCTCTCTCTCTTGATCCTGCTTGCTGCTGACTAAACTCCTGCCCGCAGCCATGGTGCTGGAACATCACAGAAAACTACATCATTATGCCGGAGCTGGTTAACAAAGACGAGGCAGAGGGGCGGCTGGAGTCGCAGGGGCGCGAGGCGGCGCGCGAATCACGCTAGGAAAAGATGGGATGCAGCGGCTCGTGCACCGTCAGGTGAACCGTCCCGCTAATGAAGTCACTTCCGGGCCTGATGCTCACCTCGAGGTCACCACCTGACCGCTGCGTGGTGTTTTAAATGTTTTAAATGGGATATTTTCTGTTGTCAATTCCACTAAACCTGACCTGGGGGGGGAGGAGGGAATGCTCTCTTAAAAAACAAAAAAAAGGCCCAGAATTGTACTTTTCCCCATAGGCTATTTGTTTTTTTTGTTGTTGTTTTTTTGTTTTTTTCCAAGCAGTGAACATATGTTTGGTCGCAATAGTCTTAGTTAAGTTTGTAATTGAAATTCCATTTATTGCTAAAGTTGTCCATTTTTTCCACATTTGGTCAAATTCTAAGCACAAGTTTATAAGGTGGAATTTCAGACAAAGCAGAAATTGTTAAAGAGACAAACTCCCTATTTCAAGGCAAAATGGTAAATGGACTGAATTTATACAAGGCTTCTCCAATCAGTTTGACACTTTAGTCACATTCACACATTTGCACGCCAACATTTATTGCTGTTTCTTTAATATGGCTTAGGCTGGAAGGAGAAGCTCCGCCCCCATCTCAAGTGTTTTGCAGCATCAACCAGTTTTTGTTTTTTTTCTTTTTTCCAGAATTTTCTGGCAATTACAGTTAAAGGCAGAAATATTCACACCCTTGGCAAGATTAGGTTTGAAATAATATTTTCAATTCTATTCAGTTCTCTTTTATAGTGCCAATTCATAACACATATGTCGTGGCCCTTTACAGAGCTTTAATTTCACCGACGTTCCCTGACTGGAAGTGATCTCAATGTTTTGGAGTGGTAGAGTCAGAGTCCGGATCTGAATTTGGCGAAGAGTCTGTGGAGTGAGCAAAACAATAGGGTGATAAAGGCCTTCAAAATAAAACAAAAAAACTTGAAGGTTCTCTCCAACGATTAAAAATTAAAACTTCAGTGGAAACAGAAAAAGCTGATTGGCAGCAACTGATGGAATGTCAATAAATAAAGTTCCACTGCAGAAAACAATGTTGTGTGTTTTCAGACTCTATTTTGGTTACAGTTGTCACTAAATATGTCTTGTATTAACTTGTGCTGTGATCAGTGATCTTATAATTATTATTATGTATGTTTATATTTGTTGCCGTGGTTTTTCGGTTTTGTTTTTTCCCCTTTTCTGCATTAATGTGAAGTAAAAAAAACAAAAAACATTCATGTTTAATCTGCAATAAATAATAATTTTGCTCTCTATCTGTAATGATTCTACCACCACCGTTCTTCACAAAGGGGCTGGTGTGTTCAGGATGATGTGCAGTGTTGGAATTTGTGGTCTCGTCTAACCGGAGCACCTGCTAGTTTCACAGACTACATGAATAGCATTTCTCCTGTCGACAGATCGGCCTCCATGAGCGGAGTCTCTCCTCAGCTCCTCCTGGGTTGCCGTAGGCCTCTTGGCTGCGTCTCTGATTATCTGCTTCCCAGGGCCTGATCTGCTGTCCTTTATTTTTGCAAGCACAACACTGTACCACGGCTCTGTAAAGGTCAGGGAGAAAAACACGCTCACATCCGAACCGTGCTCTTTAACATGTCTCTACCACCATGACATATGCTAATACAGTCGTTCCCATGCTGTCTGCAGCAGTCTTTTATCTCTAGGCTCTGTTGGCAAAAATGTACAGATTATAGAAGCTGAGAAGAAATCCTCCAGGGCTGCGTGCTCATGTCGCCGTAACGACGGGGAAATTTCCAGCTTGCCCTCTGACCTCTGGCAGCTGAACAGCGAGTTGTTGACGAATCTAAAATGCAGCCTTCCCTCTTGTCCCCGCAGTTTGGAAAAATGACCACAAGGTGGCAGAGAGAGACCTGCTGTCTTCATCCCCTTCTTGTTAAAAGGGTCTTATTAACTCCCATTAAATCACTGCTCACAAATTGTATTTTGATATGCAAAACGATTTTTAAATGCATATTATATGCTGTTTTAATCCCTAAAATGAGTAAATATGGCACATTAGGGCTTTTAATATTCTTAGGAGATTATCAGGCACTCGTTGGCTGTGTGGTTATGCAGGGTTTGAGCGTTATCAAATATTAATTCTTCTAAACTTTCTCTTTTAAGAAGATCTTCTTTGATGTGGATGTAATTTTTCATCGGCTAAGCAGATCTCACATGGTGGTGTCTTTTGGAAAGCAGCGGGCCATAATTCATTGATGAGCCTAGAGTGGAGCTCACAGAATCCCGTTCTAGTGCTGGTGCAGGATCTTAAGCAGCTCTCAGTCGGAGTGAAGAGCTGCTGGCCTCACACATGAGAGGAGAGAACGGTTCTGTGTTTCTGTTTGCACAACTACCCTGATAATGCAGGTTGGCTGAGAAAACCACACTGGATAAGTATTCCCATTTTGTCACATTACAAGCAGGAACCTGTGTGTTTTTGTTTGGGATTTTAGGTGACAGACCAGGGGTGTTGAACTCATTTTCATTTTGGGTCATATCAAAAATCTGAATGCTCTTAAAGGGTCAGTTGAGCCTGAATGTACTGAACAGACCCATTGAGCTGTAAATATACCGAAGCTGTTTCCGCATTCAGTAAGTGTTTCTTAAAATAAAATATTGAACATCTTTTCACACTGATCAGTCCATCCAGAATTTTGTGATTTTTTTTGTTTGTTTGTTTGTATTGCAATCAAAATCACAGATTTTGTGGTGCTAATTTCAAAATATTTGTAAGGAATTTTCACAATATTTGTGCTAATGTCTGATGTTAAATGTGACCTTTTATTAATTGCTCTATCAGTCATTAACTATAACTTGACATCAAGTAAGGCTGAGGCAGCAGTCACTTCAAGCCAATGTTTTTGGCCAATTTTGAGAAAACCCCCCAACTAAAAACAGACTAAATGTGGAGATCTGCTGATTTTGTGTGAATTTTGCAGATTTGTGCAAAACTGAAGGGACTTACTGATGTAATTTGGAGTCTAGAGGGGCACATATAAAACTATGGGGGGCCAGATTTGGTTATTAGCTTCTTACAATAAAGATACAAGTTCAATTCAAACAAATCTGGTATAGAAGCAGATAGCTACCGCTACCTGGCTAGCTTGGCTAACGTCTGTTGCACATAGCTTATCTTTCTTTTTGCTTCCTGTCTAGATGATGGTAAAAGTTTGCCGTAGTCCCTACTGTCTCTGATAACAAAGCACTTTCTTCTGAATACTGTTTTACAAATATATATTTTTTAATGATTTATATAGCCGAATTGTATTACTGAAGGTTGTGCTGCCATTTTCTACAGCTCTCAGACAACAACAGCTGGGTGAGCGCGGTAAACTGGGCCAGACTTAGAAAGGGCTTACATAGGTAGGAACTCAGGGCACCAATATTTTTGTGGGGGACCAGAACTTTTTTTTGTGTAAATTTTGCAAATACTGTATTTTAACTCATATGCCCTAACTAGGTGAGTTGTATTAATATTTTGGGATTTTTATGACTATTCAAGTATTTGAAAAATATAAAGTTACAGTTGATTTCTTTGGGAACAACATGGAGTTATTGGCTAGGGGACATAATCTACCATGTATCACCTACTGATGTATAGCATAACCTATGAATGTACTGTCATTTGCATCAGTACAATAATTTTTCCTTAATGAGTTGGTTGCCAAAACGCTCAGTGGCCCTCATTCTGGTAAACATGGAAATTTAGGAAAGAGTCACATTGGAATAATTATGCTTTGCATCCAATGAAAGAAAGTATGTTTACTGTTATGTTAACATAAAATAAGTGACTGCATATACGTTCAGGTGCTTTGAATTGACTGACCCAATTCAGTGGAGGTCCAGCCAATTGGTGCTGGTTGTCTCACATTTTTTTAATTAAAAAAAAAAAGAAAAAACATTGTTGGTTTATAAAATCAATAAAAGGGAAACCATCCAGTACTTTTTATAAGCATAGTATACCTCAGACAAACAGAATAAATGCACTTGGTCAATATTCTAGCATTTTTAAAAAATATTTCCACAGTTGTTGTCTTGACTGGTCTTGAAGTAAAATCCAGAGTCCTCAACGTCTGACTCAAGACAAACCGCAAATGCAGTTGTTTCCAAGATGAGACCATCAAAGGTGGTACTACAAAACATGATACCCCAATGCTGTAATTTTGTAACTAACTCTGGTTTTAGAAAGCGTCCATGGCATGCTTCTAGTGCAAGTTGAAAATCACGTACTATTTTTCCTTCCAATTCAAAACTCTGCTCCACATTGTGCTGACCCGTCACATAAAAATCCTAATAAAATAAATTGTCGCTTGTGGTTGTAATATGATAAAATGTGGAAAAGTTCAAGGGGTTCCAAACATTGTTGCATTTTACTGTGAATCAAGCTTTGCAAACTTCTGTTCCCAACCGAGGGTCGGAGTTTCTTTTGTCAGTATTGGGATATAAACAAGCAGCTCTGGCTTTGATCCTAATTGTACGTTACTGTCAAAGAAGAAAAGAACAGGGAGAGAGTTGGAGTCATTGTGGTGGAATCATTTGATTTTGACAACACTGACCTCTGGTGTCCCTGTAAACACGTTAAAGCAGGCAGGATTAAGATGAGCCGCATCCTCTCGTCGCTCCTCTTCCTACTTCATGTCGCCTCACTTTGGGGTCAGAATGCAGCTAATAAACTCTGGAAACACACTGATGAGTTTCTTGCATTCTGAAGATGAAAAGCTCTTTGGAGTTTGCAATGATAGTATTTTTATTTTATTTTTCTTTTTTCAAGCATATCTGAGGAAGAGAATTAAAAAGGAAAGTTTAAAGTTTCACCAATATATTTGTTCTCTTCAAAGCAGAAACAGACGTGGCGGGTTAGATGTTGCACGCCTGCGCTCATTATTTCAATAAAGCCCATTTTGCCTTTTGTGATTGCTGCAGAAAGAGGATAAAGGATGACCTCGTTTTTTTTGTTGTTGTTGTTTTTTCCTTTATTTTTGCACAAAAGAAGAACACATGCTCGTTTGAGTAAAAGTGAGGTTAGGGGGGGAGGAATCTCTCCAGTCCTGCCTGTTATCAGAACCACTGCCTCCAGTGGGGCCCCCTCCTACTACACGCTTGAGTTAATAAATCACACAAGACAAACTGGGCTCTTCTGCAAAGTTTTCCACTAATGGGATAATTGATTGACAGTCTTTGAGCTCCCATGCAGCTGGATTATTTACAGTTGTGCCCTGATGATAGAAACTCTTTTTAGTTTAATTGAGAAACAAACGGGTATAAGGACGGCGCAGCCATGGGGGGCGCCAAGCAGCGGGACGGTTTTAATGACCCACAGTCTGATCTCACGCTACAGCAGTACGCTATCAGGGAGTTTCTTGTTCGCAATGATCATCGGGTGTTTAAAATACCGTCCCAGTTGGGCGTGCATGTTAACATTCAGCTGCTGCGTGTCAGTATCAATGTGACACAAAAAATCTTTTGTTTTTTGAGATGGTAGCACAAGCTCTAGAGATCTTTCAGCTGCAGCTTCAGAGTGTGGGACACATTTATTATTGGCACCACTGGCGAAGTCTTATAGCCGCACAATCTCACAGTGACGTAATGAGAAAACTTCAGCCTGATATTTGAATGCATTTATTCTGTTTGTCTGAGGTATACTATGCTTATAAAAAGTACTGGATGGTTTCCCTTTTATTGATTTTACAAACCAACAATGATTTTTTTTTTTTTGAATTAAAAAAATGTGAGACAACCAGCACCAATTGGCTGGACCTCCACTGAATTAGGTCAGTCGATTCAAAGCGGGTGAATGGATATGCAGTCACTTATTTTATGTTAAATATTTGCATTTAGTTGTCATTATTTTGTTTGTAGAACTCGGTTGTCACTTTGACAGTAAAGGGTTTTGTTTGTTTTGCAAAAAAAAAAAAAAAAAAGCCAAACTATGTTGGTCATATTTTATTTTTAAAAAGAAATGGGTTAAAAAAAGACTACAGGAGTACATGCCTTTTGTAGGCACTGTAAATATGATATGACAGTCATTTCTCTTATCCACTGGGCTAAATGATAATCCACATTTATTCTGTCACCATAAGGAGGATGGTAAAGGAAGTGAAATTAAAAAAAATCTCCAAAAAGCTTAAATTTAAGCTCAAATTTAAGTTTGCTTTTTGGGTAATTTTGGAGTAATCAAGTCACCATAGCAACCTTCAGACTCTGCCAACACGACCAGCCAAAGGTTGGGTTGACAGGCCTGGGTGGGAGATCAAAGCATCCTCTCACCTGCATTTGTTGAAATATCTCATTCTGAGCTGCTGAAATAAAAAGTGTCCTGTGAAACGATCGGCTCTCCATTTGCCGGTGGAATGCAGACTTTGGCTCCAGGATGCAGTCTGCACTCCTCCACAAACTCATCCTTTCTACTTCAAAAAAAACCCGTCTGTCTGCGCTGAAGGGGTTCAGTCAAGCTCAAGTCCAGATGCATGGCTTTTCTTTTTTTTTTGCTTTGCTGTGAAGACAAAGCTATATTTAAACGCTGGTGCAGTTGACAATGAACTCCAGGAAGTACACAATGGGATGAAACCGATTTTACAGCAGGCAAGATAGGAAAGAATAAAGGAGAAGATTTGATGACTTAAATTATTACATTATAACAGTTTGAATATCATTTTAGACTTGATAAATTTCCTCTTGATTTTTAACTTTGGGACAGCTGTGTATGTACTATCTCACTATGTGAAACCACAGAGTTGAATGTATTAATTGATTCTGTTTAGTGTTCAGTATATGTGTATATGTTTATTGCTGAGGCAAGAAAAATACAATATCTATACGACCTAAATAGATGAAAAATAAAACTTAGCTTTCTTTCATATCGTCACCTTCCTAAATAATGACTGAAGTCATTTGTTGCCAAGTGATTTTTTGCCTAAATCATCTTTTGGCAAAAAATAAGTGTTTTTATTTTTAGGAAGGTGACAATATATTTCTGGAATTAAAAATACATCCAGCATCGCTGATTGTCACTTCCACAGAAAAGAGAAATAAAAATAAAAAACAACTTTTTAAACTGCTAAATGAAAAATAAATTAACAAGTTAATTAAGTGTTTTCAATTTATTATTTCTAAAAATCTTCTTAGTTCCCGATAAAATCTGGGCATCATTTTACACCAAGTGGAAGCATTTTCTGTTATCCTGGTCATCGTCCTCAATATCCGTTGATGTCCACAAGAGGGCGCTGTGGGTGAGCTCAAACTTGTCGTTACAGAGTCTGCGGATGAAGGGGTCCTTGGTTGGGTAAAAAAAGTAAAATAAAGATAAATAAAAAATAATTAAAGTAGAAAATATTTGTGTCATTTATTCCAATCCAAACTTCGTACTCAACTGGACTGAATTCCACGCCTAGGAAGGTGGAATCTGACCCAAAACCACCTTTTGCAAGTCCTGCTTTTCAAACACAAACCAACCAGCCAAAACTTATACCGCAGACTAAGAAAGCCTTATACCGCAAGACTTTGGCATTTTCAGTAAACTGCAACTTTTCAGTTTTGCTGAAAATGCCAAAGTAAACTTGAGTGAAAGCTAATTAGAGCGAATATGTGAGGAAAAGAAAGAGCGAGTGCTGCACAGTGGCGCAGTTAATAGCACTGTTGCTTTGCAGAAAGAAGGTCCTGTGTTCGATTCCCGGCCCGGGGTCTTTCTGCATGTTCTCCCTGTGCATGGTGGATTCTCTCCTGGTACTCCGGCTTTCTCCCACAGTTCAAAAACATGACTGTCAGGTTAATTGGTCTCTCTAAATTCTCCCTAGGTGTGAGTATGTGCATGGTTGTTTGTGCTGTCTTTCTCTGTGTTTCCCTCCCTGTCCAGGGTGACCCCGCCTCTCGCCCAGAATGTTAACTGGGAGGCACCAGCAGCCCTCCTGGCTCCACAAGGGACAAGGGTGTTAGAAAATGGATAGATGGAAGAAAGAGTGAGAGACTTCCAGCTGGAAGGACAAACAGAGAAAGAAACAAACAAATTCAGCTCATTTCTTTGGCCTCCTTTCACAATAAATGTCATCTCAAGCCACAAGTACCACAAACAGGAAGAACAGAAAAGGTGAGAGTCGTATCAGAATGTAGACGACACATTTATCATCTCAATATGTTCAGTTTAGTCCATTCTGTCCAGTAAGGTCAGATTCGGGATCGAATCCATCAGTTAGGTTCAGTTCATGATATAATGGTAATTAGTAAATCTTCTCTTTCATTGGTTTTCCCACCCTCAGCAAGAACAGGGTGACTGCAGAGAGGGGAAAAAACCAAACTTTTTTACTAGGTAAGAAACCTCCAGCAGATGCAGTCACAGAATGGGTTGACACGGTTTGGGCAGAAACAGGCAAGGTGGGTGGTCCAGGATTTTTGTTTTGTTTTGCTTAATGCCATTTCTCTGGAGATCAGGCAGCAGAGAGAGGAACACTGGGGTAATATTGAGTGTGCCAGTAGAAAAAAAAAACTAAATATCTTCTTAAACATAATCTTTCTTGCAACTCATCATAAATCATGGTGAAACAATTTGGATCAGATTATAGTTCAAGATTTTTGAGTTTTTTTGAGTTTCTAAACAACAATGGTCCAACATGTTAGCGCCTGCAGCGTCACTCTGAGGTTACATCTTCCCTGAGTATATATCACTGTTGGGCTGACTGACCAATTTTACGATTTTGCTCTTAAACAAATTAAAGAACTGAAGTTTATCAAGCTAGTATTACTACATTAGTCTGTCTGTACCTGAAAATGTTGGCCTTTGAGTTACAAATGAACTCTTATCTCCTCTTGGAGCAACATTGGAACCTAACTCCAGCTTCTCCTGCCTACGTCCAGTTCCCCTCCTCTCATTAGCTCCGGTTCCAGGAGGTAAGATTATCACCAGCATCCAGTGGGATGCATCAACCTTTCATTCCAATAGTTTGTCTTCTCCCTCCCACTCTCCTCACCATTACACAGTGCGCTCTGCCTGATGTTGTGCAACCCTCCTTTCTGGTCCCCATCCAAGACAAATATTTTCTGCCTCTACGGTGCGTTACTGTGAACTCTCACGGTGCCAATGAACACAACTGAAGAAACAGCAGAAACCGCGCTCTGTGTCATCAGCGATCACAGAGAGCTCTGTCTGAGCAGTGTTGCCTTCAGTCTCCTTAAAATGAGAACCATCAACTGATCTGTGAACAAGAGATGTATTTGTTGATGCAGAACAAAGAAGGCTTCCTCTTAGCTTAATGTAAAGGTGGTAGATAGTATGTGATATATTTTGTTTTAGGGTGTTTAGTTCACTTTAATCAAGCTCCAGTTTGTTTGCCTAGAAAGTCCGGTTCATTTCAGGGGCCCTGAACTGAACTCTGGTCCGCTTGCAAACCTTGGTCTTGGTTCGGTTGAAGTGAACTCAAATACATATGTGAACACCAAGCAGAGACCAAAGCAGGAAGTGAACTATGCCGCAGAGCATAGTTCACTTGAGCAAACACATGAGTCTAGCACCAGCGGGAGAAATGGAGACAAAAGAGAAATCCTACAACTGCTAAAATCCGATTACATTTCGTGAAGAAGGAAGTTGCCTTCAGTGTCTTCTTTGTTTCCTTCAGTAGTTCATAGGGCAGCGCCACCACAGGCGTAAGCAAGTTCTTCAACGGTTTTGGTTTGTTTGATACAGTGCAAACCACACCAACTAAAAATGTAACAAATTCTATGATAGGGTGTTCAAAAGACCATATTCATTACAGTATATGCTGACGATGCATTAGTATACATGTCAGATGTCTGATCAGCTTTACCTGGACATGTATATTCAAAGCTGACTTAGAGAGGGAACAGTTAGTGAACCACAAGGCCCTCCTGGTCTAAACCTGTCAGACATTTTGTATTAATCTGAACTGGACATGTTGTTGCCTCTCTGTTGCTAGTGGAGTTTACCTTGAACATTTACAACCATATAAGCAGCTTTGCAGAACCTGGCCAATCAAATCACCAGACTGATTACATTTGAGGTGTAGAGTGACTGTTGATACATTTCCAAATATCAGCACAAACAAATATCGATTGATAATGCATAATATATGATTCCTGTCCACTTTCTCATTTGATTGTTCTGTGGGTCAACCGTTCCAAGGACTTTTTCTTCACTCAGCTATTTTGATTCATGAGGTCTCGTGCTGACTTTTACAAACTGCACTACTCATAGGAGAACCTTCTTTTGTGTATTCATATAAAGACCTGTGTCTGTAGAAGTATAACTGAAAACATGTGTGGTTTTGATCCATCGCTTTTAGATATCATGGTGTACATAAATACCTGTAACTGGGCCATGTTTATTAAGTACCTGGGGAAGAACTGAACTGTCTGTGTTAGAGAGAGTGGTGGAGAATTGAATTTAGAGAGAGAAATGATGTGTCAGTGTGTAGATAAAGCTATCAGGGTGAGGTTCTGAGTGGATTCTAGCCTTAAAAAACGTCTGCAGTAATCTGGTGCAATTTAATAAATAAAATGAACTTGACCCTTGAAGGGAGAGCAGGGGAATGGATGGACCATCTGTGGTCCAGAGTAATGAAAACAACATCTTTCATCTGTCAGTTTTTTTTGCAGACACAACATTCATATGGAAACGAGTTTTACTTTTGTCAGCATTTTATTCCAGTTAGTTTTCTTTTTTGTGAAAGTCGAATAAGAGCTGTTATTGCTAGCCAGATTAAACTGTGCTACTGTACGCTCACTCCGTCACTACAGCCAGCGAGTTCAGTTATGTGAATAATACAATCTGCATTCAGCACGAACTGGCTTTGGCTAGCTAACAGGCAGCGCTGGCTCCGGCTGCAGAAAACATGTCTGCAGCTTAAGCTACTAAGATAAAGCTACGAAAATTTTCACTTTAATTAGAAGCAGCAGTTTCCAGTTGGGAAAACGATTCCATAAGCAGAGAGTATGAAACGCCGAGCGGCGAAGTTAGATTTATCTGTGGCCGATAATCGCCCATACGCGGTGACCCTCTGGCCCAAATAGGATGCAAACAGGAGTCTGCAGGACCAGCGATGAATTATGCCTGTCTGTCCCGTCTGGAGGAGACTCTGCTCCTCTGCCAGGAGTTTCCCCCAGGGAGACACATCTTCCTCACATCTGGATGAACGAGCCTTTTTTTCTCCCCCGTCTTCCCATCATTGCAGTACGATCATCAGCATTAGTTTAGGACACAACATCTGCGAGTCCTACTTTATTTCTTCATGTTTTTGCCACATGCTTATGACATGATTTGGTGTCTGCTGAATGAGCAAACGGCAGCAGTGGCAGCCATGTCTCTCCAGGCCCCAGATGTTTTTGGTGCTCTCGTTGGGTTGAGCAGGTGGCTTCCAGGCAGCAGGTAGACCTGGACTTTCCAGGAAAGCCTGAGAGTTTAACAGACATAGTATTTCTAGCTATGGTTTGCTTTTTATATTCCTTTCGGTTATTTTTCTGAAACAAATGGATCTCGTTGGAATGAGTGCTTCCTGTTTACTTGACTAAACATGAAGGTGAAAAGTCAAATTATGATACTGGAGTTGCGTTAAATTCCTGCTTCACTTTTTTTTTTTAGAAAATCTGGAGTGGACTTGATCATCTAGTGTGAAATCTAGAATGCTTAGATTGGCCAGATCTGAATATGGTTTTTATACACTGAGATTCTTGTGAAGTATCTGTAGACATTCTACTCCAACACAATTCTGCTGGATTCTCATCTCCCTTCAGTGCTCCATCTGGAATTTGCTTCATTGAGTTGGATTTCTCAAGATGAATTTCAATCAGCGAACAGAGGGAGGAGTTATGAACTGTGATGTTGATTTCCTGTGCCATTTTAGAGTTGTAGTCTGCCTGTAGTTTTAGCAAAGGCATTGGAGGAAACGAACAAAGCCGTTTGGTCCGTGTGGCCACGCTTCCAAATATTTAACAATTAAAGTTAGAGCAAGAGGAATGTCTAAGACATTTTATTTCTGGTAAGGATGTTGTTCAGCTCGGCACTTCTCTGTTTGCGGTGGGGGATGGTTGTCTACATTGGAGGCAATTTCGGGTAAGCTTCATAGTGTAGCTTTTGTCACGATTGACGCCACAGCTAAATGTTAGCGACTAGGTAAAATCAGATCTGAATGTTCAAAACTTCAACTGAGTCCACGCTTCCTATATTGGTCGTAAGCTGAGCGTCCAGATCATCTGTGCGCACAGACGACTGTACGAAGTGGCTGGTTAAAACGAGCCACTTGTTTTCCAGTTTTCAAGATCTGTATGATCTTGAAAACTTGTAAATGTTTTTTGGCTTTAGGACCATCTTCAACTGAGAGAAATATCAAAACTATAAATATAGGGGGTCAAACTTGTACTAAAGTTCATACATCGAGTGCTGAATAAGGGACTAAACCATGGATTTCTTCATACAAGAGTGTGTGCATGTGACAGTGTCTGGAAATGTGGCTGATGAAACTTCCCTTCACTTTAAGCCACACGGATGGTTTAGGGTTGGAAACATCTGGCTAGCAGAAGATAAGTTACACATAAAAAGAATAAATAAACTCAATAACAACCCGCTTCGTTTTACTGTGTGACACAGATCTGCGCCAGTCAACAGTTTTAACACGGTTTGATGGAGCAGTTCCTTCCTCGCTCTGTGCAAAGATTGGATTTAACAATTGAACAAGGGTTAAAGAAAACATGTGAGGGAGCCAGACAGCAGCCTAATTGTCAGTTGTGGCTAATCTAATGGTCTAAGTATGCTTTATTAGAGCAGGGGGGGCTTTTTTGTGCGCAGGCCACAATTTTGATCACAACACGGCTTGGATCCTAACGACTGCCCGTGTGATTAGCTTTCCCCCTGGGAACGGAGATTTGGTGTTCATGCGGTTCTACCCGCACGAGCCGCGCAAGGGAGGTTTATTGCAGAGACGGTCCCCATCCGCCTCGAGGCCGCCATAAGCATGTGGTCTGCATTTTACACAACACACAGCATTTCCTTGGCACCACGGCGTATCGCTGGCTCCAGTCTGGGATCCAGACCTGAGCGACGCAGCGTGGCATAACGTGAGGGCATTCCGAATCCTGCCTGGTCATTATGGTGAATATGTCTTATCAGGATCAGTCCCATATGAATGCTGTTGTTTCTTAATGTTGCCGCCCTGTACTGATAGGATCTTTCCACCGAGTCCCGTTCTCCGCTCACTGCACCGTAGGCATGCAAATAACATACAAACGACAAGATTGTTATCCAAAGAAAAAGAAAAATCACAATTCCTCTCAGCCCGGGTTTAAATAAAGACGCCCCGGGTGAAGTTATGTAGCAGACAGAACTGTTCTGCGCAGCGTGTCGTTGTAAATATGCCTTGCTGTAAAAGACAAGTGTTTCATTTTAAAACATTAAACATCAGAGTGTCAGAAAAAAAAAAAAAATAAGGTTCTCACACTGATCCGAGAGAACACGCGCTGAATGTTTGATGCCGTCCATCAAAGAGGTTCCTAGTGTGTGGATGAGCAGCAGGGAGACAGAAGAAGGGCAGGAGTGATGGATTTAGATGCTACAGGGCACGGCAGGCTCTGGAAGGTCTCCACGCTCTCCAGTGGGTCAGCTGTGGATCTGCCTGATCAAAACAAACCGCCTCCTGCCACACAGATATTTATAGTGCAGCGTACCGTATTAAATACCAGCTAACAGAGAGGCAGATCTGGCTATTAAAAATCTTACTTCCCCTCCCCTGAATTTTTTTTTTCTTTTTCACATTTTGGTACCTTCACGTAGAGTTTGGCATTTATCACATTGTTTATCATTTATCGTGATAAATTTCTTATCATGATAAATTGTGATTTATTATTGTCTTGATAAATTCCAATTAATGAAGTTTAAAAACATATAAAACTGCTTGTACTGTTGGTGTTGGTATTGTTATGTTTTACAATTTTCTCCTGTACCACTCAGTAAAATAAATCAATAAATATCAATAAATTAAAAAAATATATTGAGGGCATTACAGCGATACAAAATCACACTTCTTTATGTGACTGATGTCCTAAGGAAGCATGTCCCAAATGGATGCATGCCTATCAAGATCATTATCCGTTCTGGTGGGGGTATTATTGGTGAGCCATGCAGTTACCTAAAAAAAGGACTAAATATTTCTTATTGTCACTTGTATCAGTATCACAATAAATCCACAAAATATCGTGATAAACCTTTAAGTCTATATGGCCCAACCCTACGGTCTGTCACAGATAAACACTGTCAAATCTTGAGCCGTGTTTAGTTGCGTCTACTAACTGCTGCTCTTCAAGTCAAATAAATCTGGCAAAGTTTAGACTTTAATCTTAAATGTTGGAGTTTGTGAAAGATAAACTTACAGCAGTAACTTTTTATCAGTAATTTTGTATTGTCTCCAAGAGTTGAGTAAATGAGACTTTTTAAAAAAGTGAAGGAAGTAAAGGGCGGGAGTTTTGCCTAAGGTGCTTTCGATTAAATATCTGCATCCTATTTCCCTTCTCTCGGCATCCTGAAGGAACAGGCAGGAAAACATCTGCTACTGTAAATAAAATCAACCTTGCTTCAGGTCACTGCAGTCACAAAACTGAGCTTTCCCAGATTTGTGCTCTCTTGTTGTTTTTGAAAAGTAGCGAGAAGGAAGCCAGCAGAAGTTCCACTCAAAGGTTTCTGCAAACTACGTTGGGAATACAGCAAACATGTGGAAAAGGTGCTTCGGTTAGAGGTAAGCAGATCGATACAAAATACTGATAATATCGATACAAAGTCTGTATCAGTGTCAGATCAATACTAACATAGTAAGATCTATACTTCAGCTTCAGACTCAGTCATGAAATCTTGTTTCATTTTTATTTTTGTGTTGTAGCCCAGGGATTCATTTCCGGCTGGAAAATGACATGTTTGTTTGCTAGCAGCTTCAGGCTGTCCATCTCTGAAACACGGAACCCGTCAACTGAGCGTGGTGGGAGCTGGACACTCGCTGTTTATGTGGAGAATTGTTTGAAAGGATTCATGTGGTATGGAGGACCGCAACTGACAAATAATTAAAAATGAAAGCAGAGCTATAGAAGTGTCCACTAAATAAATCAATACACATAAAAGCACCAAAAAATTAAAAAGATAAAACTTTATCTCTTGTTGAAATATCTAGTTGATCTTGATATTTTTTCAGCTGAGCTCCAACAAATAAGCACATAGTACAAATTTGACTATTTTTCCTTTTTGTATCTAGCTTTAATTTCTTATTCAATTGTTGTCCTTTTTCTCACAAGTCTCTTTATTCTCATGTGTTCTTTGTACATTTTCTGTCTCTACTTTATGCATTTCTGCCTCATGATGCAAATGAGGACAGGCTTTGTCTTCTGCTTATTGGTTGGTTAGCATTACAACAGCAGAAATACAAGCAGCCTTCATGCAGTGGCTCTGTGGCGGCCACACAGTTAAAGGCGTTGTTAGGAAGGATGTCTGTGTGACACTATAGGGGTCAACGACCTTTGCTGAAGATTACAGAAGCATTCTGAACATCATGGCCGCCTCTGTGTCTGCAAGGCTAATGACCAGATCCACTACACGTTTCTGTAGGATGCATACATGCATCAGAAATGCTACTTTGAGACATGTGTTGTGAGCTTATAAATGTATTATCCTTGGAGAACATTTACTTTTATACAGCTTTTAATGTGGATAAACAGCTTTAAGGCTTAAGTTTCACTCTATTTTGACTTTTTGATTTTGTCATTAAGGGAGCTTGTTTGGTCACGTGACTCAACCATAGGAACAGGATAAAGATGGCTGCTTTGTTCCATACATGCTTCGTTGGCATCATGACCAACCTGGCAACCCGTAAAGCTGAAGCCTCAAGTCAAGTGATGGTGCAGATGGAGAGATATGAGAAGTAGCCCAGTAAAAAATAGACCAGATTTCAATGCTAAAGTTATATGTAGCATGCATGGCTGTGGTTTAAACATGAATTTCTTTCCTGGACTCAAAAGAGTCGAAACTTTGACTTAGCTACTTATGTCCACAACAAAAGTGTGTAAACAACGCAAAATTGTCAAAGAGCTTTGACAAAAACTCAAAGACAGGCAACACACTTCATTCATGTTTTCAGTTGTAATGTCAATGTGTGGAAAGTACACTGTATTTTTCATTTGCATGCAAAAAGTAGGGAGAATAATAGTTAAATGGGTGAACATGTCCATATTTACACTGCACTGGCCTTGCTTTGTATTGACAATGGATGACATGAATCTAAATACAGTTTCAGCTCATAAACGTTGGTTTGAAGTCATGATAAAGACTTTCTGCCCTGTCTTGGGTTGAGTGTCCGCCAAAAAAAAAAAGCTTGATTTTTGCACATTTTTAACCCTACATTTGTTTGGTGCCACCCAATGGTCTAGTAGAGAATTGCAGTTCTGTGCAATTGTCAAAGGGAATGAACTCAAATATCGTCATCTTCCTCAAATAATGGGCTAAGTCATTGTTTTTTCTAAAGGTTTATAAGAAAGAAAAGTTTAAAAAATCACAACTTTTTTGCTAAAAGATGATTTAGGTAATTAAAAAAAACATCTGAAAAAAGAATTACTTAAGCTATTGTTTTAGAAAGGTGACATAATGCATTGTGTCTACCTACACCACTGACATGTTATAAGCCAAATGCACTGCGCAAAGTTTAACAAGCTTTCAGGAAAATAAAAGTAATAATTCCACTTACATCCATCATCTAATCTGCAGTAAACACTTTGATACCCCTTAATAATCTTTCAGAAGAGTTGGATTTCGTAGCTGCTATAATGTAAACCTCTGCCACGAGAATATAATAACACAGCTGAAGATGCCTAAAAGCTGAAGGAATTTCCAAACAGATTAGCTTTTGGTCTCTAATAGCAGAGGGTGCAGCTGGATTCTGCATTAGCAAACCAACCCAAACACCGTCTGTGGGTCTAGTAGGCCTGTAGGCCCTACTGAGCGAGGCTGCAGTATTCTGCTCAGCTTCGTGATTTACCGCAGCGCCGAGGTGTTAGCATGCCAGTAAATCTCCCTCATTATTGGAAAACGACGTCTAAAAAAACCCAGTAAGGTATACACACACGCCACGCGGCGAACAGCTGACGTAAACTGACGGTGAGCAACATCTGCTGGTCTGCAGACGTCTCACAGGGGGGAGGAATGTGTGACATTTTTAATGAACGTCAGCGCTAATCTTCTCGGTGATGTATTGATCACAGGGGGTTTATAACATTGAGATGTGAGCATAAATCTGGGTGGCGAACGTTTAGTGTTTAGGCTGCTGACGGGTGGGCGGATTTTGTGCAGCTGGTTTCCAGCAAAGGACAGGATCCTTCGCAAAAAAAAAAAAAAGAAGCGACACGTAGTGATGTCGACACTTTCATAAACAGAGGTGCTCGTGAATAATTTGTTTGGGGTCCTAACCCTGAGTGTTTTTACTACCCTGACCATATAGGGTGCAGAGTCTCGGCGGGGCAGTGGAGCGCGGCTGGATCTGTGGAGCTGTTTACACCAGAGACATCAGACGAACTAGACTTCTAGAAGGATCAGAGGGCTTCTCTGGAGAAAGACGCTCTTCTGCTGTCTCTCTGCCTTTGACAGCCTAAAAAAAAAACAAAAAAAAACAGGGTGACATGAAAGGTGTTCTGGCTGCATAAAGATTTAAAGCTGTTTGTTGGGGCCTGGCAATGAGAGCTGGATAAGTGATCACCGCTCAGCGATCTTCGTGTCGACTCTACCAAGTTCTACCAAGATTTGCTTTGCAAATTAGCATCAGGGATTTCAAATGCTAGGAAGGAGAGGCAGGTTGGGGTGGGAGAATAAAGAGACGAAAACCACAGCCAGGTCTGACTTAACTGTGCTTCACGGAAGAGTCTGTTATTAAGCTTGTGAGAAGAGATGAGAGCTCCTGAGGGAGACTTTATGGCCATGTGTCTGTGGAACGTAACTCAGCCGGGCCAGAATGAAAGCCCGCTTTAAAGGTTACCTTCACATTCGCACTCTGTTATTCCTCTTTGTCAGCGTGACAAAGGATTGCGTACTATGAAAATTTAGATTGCATATTAAGCTTCTTTAAAAACTCGTGTCAGGCTTGCTCTTCTCGTTTCAGGTTTATCCTGCGACTGTTTGACCTCTAATCCTCTCACATGTACAGTATATTTCATTTCAGATTTCCAAGAACTGGAACAAGGCCTTAAAGGAACAGAACTTTTCAAGTGAGATTCTGGTAAAAATGTATAAGCAGCTAATGCCTTACCTGCAGTCAACAAAGGTCTTCATTTGGTTTAAATCCAGATTTGTTGGTTCTTTTTTGGTTAGCTTACGCTTGATGCACTGAAACAAGATCGGCCTTTAGGTTGAAGCTAATGGCCGAACTGAGAGAAGCCAAAACTAAGGGTTCATTCCCACCAGCCCTGTTTAGACTGCTTTAGTCCAACTCTAGTTTGTTTGCCGAGAAAGTCTGGTTTGTTTCCGGAGGCATGAATGCACAATCAAACTCTGATATGAGCCACAAAAGCTAACTCTGCTCCGACGATAAACCAAGATCTCGGTTATGTTGAGGAGAACTCTGGTGCAGTTCAAATGACAAGTGATTATGTGATTTTTATTTTTTTATTAAAAACCTAACAAAGCCATTCTCCATGGTCTCCTGCCTAATTGAGCCCGTTATTGAAAAATGTTGGTTTGGCACGTTTGTCAAAAGACAAAAGCGAAATCCTCCAACTGCTAAAATCGGACGGCTCCATTTTAGCTTCTGTTTTGTGACGTAGGAAGTTCCACTCAGTGTCTTCTTCAGAGGTTCCTTTCAGTGGTTCTTGGTACTTTCTTTCACAGGCAAACAGTGGTTTATTTGACAGTGTAGTAGGAAAGTGAAGTGAAAATGTAGGAAATGTTACAATTCTGGTCCCCAGTCAAACCGAATCAACTGGACCGTCAGCAGTAAAAACACTGCCACCATCTTAAAACATCTCTGGTCAGTGATTCATTAATACTCACCTATCCAAACAAACAACTATTCACACAAGTTCAATGTTAAAGTATACAAATAACCTAAAAGTCATGATTTTGGACCAGGAGAGGAAGCCAGAGAACCCAATGAGAATCCATGCATGAGGAGAACATGAAGGAATTTATAATGAAACTAACAATAAAACACACAATCACTATCCAAACATACTTAAACAGGTTAAAGGTTCCTAAAATGGCACTAATAGCATAAACAGCTGTAATGTTTTTTTAAAAATTGATTTTTTTCAAGACTATAGAAATCCATTTTGGCTCTGCTTTTCTTTCAAATTACCCGCCAGCTCAAGACAAGCTAATCTGGTTTTGTACCAAGTGACCTTATCTACTACATTTAAAAGTTACTAACTGTTTATAAGCTTTTGGGAGAGAGTTACTTCAAAAACCCAAGCTATTTCTTTAAGAGCCAGGAACTAGTTTTCATCAAGTGCAGCCAAACAGAAAAAGAGTCAAACCTTGAGGTCTCAAATCAAGAGCAATAATTTCCCAAATTGCTCCAGGCCATGGTAAATATGTCTCTAATCAGGCCCAACAAGTTTAATTGATTGAACACGAAAGATTCTTTACTAGCACACCCTTGTTCAACAGAAACATGTTGCATGTTAAAATCAATGACACATGAAAATACTTTGTTTTTAATATTTTTTAAACAAAGTCCCGGGTTCAATTTTTTGTTTGTTATGACCGGCTCTGGGTCATAACAAAGACCATGCTGTGGTTAAGGTGCATGAAAAGGAACTTTTATTAACAAAAACTACAATGGATTGTGAATGTCAGTGTCAGTGGCACAATGCAAATGGTTGGATATGTTGTATATGTGCGTATGGAAGTGCTGAGGTGCAAAAACAAAGAGGAGGGAAACCATTGGCGTTCCAATGGATGTGATTAAAAAAGAAGTATTTTCTTTTAATATTTTTTTAAACAAAGTTCCCACTTTTGACAAACATTCTACCTGATGAGAAATCTCTCTGCATCAAAAATGATAATGCAGAGCTTCATGAATTATAGTCTAAATAAACAGATTTCACTTCTGATCAGAGTAAAGAAATATTTTTTTTACCTTCCAGACCTCTCAGGTCTTCTGGTTCTGGTTCTGGTTCTGGTTCTGCTCTGCATCCTCAGAGCCAGAACCAAACACGGAGAAGCAGCATTCAGCTTATGGGCACCACAAATATGGAATAAACTTCCAGAAAACTGCAAAACAGGTGAAACACTGATTCCTTTCAATCAAGATTAAAGATACCTTCTTACATTTGCCTTTGATGCATAATAATTGGAACATTGATCAACATATTTGGTGAGTATTTGCCTGATAATTTTGATGATGGCATTTGACAAAATGTAATGTTTCATGATTGGTTAGTTTATCATGTTTCTCTGGTATGAAGCTCTATGAACTGCCTTGTTGCTGAAACGTGCTATGCTAATAATCTTGACTGATCTTCCACCCAACACCTTTTGTTAAAGAACACTTTTTGGACACGCTACGTTTATGCAATCCTTTCACTTCATCCCAATGCTCAGTCACCTCTGGTGAGAAAACACCAGTGAGTTTCCTGGTGTCAACATCATGATATGAGCCTCATTTTCCCCCATTTGTCTCTTGGAATCTGCAGCGGCCCTGATTAGTTTACTTGTTTGGAACCGTCTGTGTTTAATCTCCAAATCCAAAGTCAGCATTTAGAATCCAAATCATAAGAAAACGGGAGGAACAAAGGATGGAAGAAATATGGCAGGATGAAGGAGGTGGAGGAAAAGCAGTGATGATGGCGTTTGTCAGAGAGCACATCCCTGAGCCTCGGAGCTGCCTCAGGCTCTCTGATCAACTCGGTTCCATTTGAGGCTCCCAGCTGATCTACTGCATCTGTTCCTTCACTTTAATCACATTTAGCCTCCGTATCGTTAATGAACACGATGAATCTGAGGGTTGGGGCGACATATTTCATCATTACTTCTAATTGAAACGCTACACGTCTCATTTTGCAGCCTTGAATTCTTCACATCCATACTGTTGTGTTATGCAACAGCCTGACTAAATTCCAAGCAGAGTCATATTTACATGAACACATCCTACAGTGTTTTAAAAAAATTGGGAGATCCATTTTCCTCATGGTTTCTGGAGTTCTGCTGCGTTATTTTCCTTCAGCTAAACCTTTGTTCCGTTCACCTTTGAGCTGCGGCCCCGAGCTGCGACCGGATCCTCCGCACGCGGCCCCGCTGCACATCTGGTTTTTGGATGACAGCTCCCGCCGATCAGCTGGGGCTGCACACGCTCAGCCAATCGCAGCGAAAGTGTGTGTTTTCTCTGGGCCCTAGCAGAGGGCAGACATCTGCTAGTGGTTAGCAGTGGGTACTTGGACCCAGGTTATTTGATTTGGTTGCAGCGTCGATTTGAACTCTGGGGGCCTGTGGAGGAGGCTCCTGGATGGAAGAACAGATCTTAATGAGGTCTCGTCTCGTGCTGTTTGTCGCTCCTCAGTCCTGGCAGCGAGGGGAGATTTTGTTGTTTTTTTTTCTTTTTGCAAGTAAAATGGAAGAAACTCTTTGCAGAGATCTTCTTTTTTTCTGTGGTTCTATTAAAAACCTGCTTCCATAACTTCACTTTATTACTGCCCACCGTTTTGTGTTTCAGAAAGAGTGTTTTATTTTATTTAATAATTAAAGTGGGTGGGAAAAAAATCACAGATGTTAGACTTGGCGCTCTCATGGCAATGTGAGATACTATATCATTTTTCGCAGCTGCCCTGCTGCCTTCCAAACAACGACATTTTTAATTCTCTGTATACCAGAAGATTTCTTTTCAAAAGTCTATTCAGTCTATTCACTGTAATGGAGATGTCCAAGTTGGATGTAAGTTGTTCCACATGCAGACCAGGACTAAATGATTTGATTTGCAAACAAACGTTTACGAGAGGACTCCAGGAGAATACAGTTTAGACTGATTATTAAAATACACCATATGAAAAGAGACACAACCTATTTTTTTTATTTTTCTTTCCGGCATCAAATCAGACTAGAGTTTTCCTGTTTAAGGCCAGTTAGGACGACCAACATTATTCATTTTTGCTAAATGCCAGAACAATGAGACAGAATTTTTAAAACGTATTATAAAGGATTTTGGGGCTTTGGCTGCACCACCACCGCTGAGCCCTATCAGACACCTTGTTTCATCCGACCTCACTGTGGAGGTTGAGTCCCACTGCTGTTATGGTGAGTGACTCTGATATAGGGACAGGTGTTAGCAACCTTTAAAACCCTATCAGCCAGTTTTGCTCTCAGTCAGAGTCTGGCCAATACCTTCATGCGATTCAGATTGATTCTCATCTCCCTTCTGTGCTCTGTCTAGGATTTCTACCATTGATTGTGATTTCTGTTAGCCTGGTTGAATTTCAGCCACTCTAGCTGACAGGGGCCCAATTTCAAGGTGTTAAGTTATGAAGTCCAAAATAATTTTAAAGTTATATTTGATATATGAAGCATTTACATAACAACTGAAGGTAACAGTTACTTGATTGTGCTTCAAAGCAGCACTATGTGCCTAGAAAATACACAATTTAAAGATTACTTTTTAGACAAAATACATTTGTGTCTAAATTAGGAAACTAGATTTTTGCAGAAAGAGACGAAAACTGTTTTTCTTTGGTTTGGCAACTTCTTCTCTGTGAATTTAATATGAAAATCCGAGGAGCTGCTAGCACGGCAGTGGCCACCATCTGCTGCATGAGGATCATCTGCAATACAGATGATATGATTGTGTTGGCACAAACTCAAGTGAGTGCAGCAAAAAGTCCCAGCGGTGAAAATAAATAGCAACCATCCTGCTCGCAATAGGTTTTATAGCTCAAATGTTTTAATTGTCATTGAATGCCTATTTACCCCCAAATGAAACAGACCAGAATGAGTGTATTAGCTCCAACATGTGTCGAGAAAAAAAAAAGTCAGAATACGACCAGATTCTGATCCATTCGTGCATTCTATGTGGTTAAGAGCGCCTTCCAGAGCGCTCAGAGACACTATGTGGTCAAGGCCACAAGTTGGTCAAGCGTAAAAGAAGCATGTGTCTGTCCAGGCCACGCGCCTCCTAAAGGGCTACGACTTCAATCACGCCAGCGGAAACATAAACTCTCAACTGCTTCCACTGCAAAGTGAGCTATTTTCACAGAAAACGAGCCGGCTTGATTGAATCTGACCTCAGGCTAAATTTAATAAAACATGTAAATACAAACGGCGCTCGGGTCCTGGATGAAACAGCTCTGCCTTAATGAATCTTACAGTGAGTCTTTGAAGAGATTATGTGATGTTCTTTAAAGGCTTTGTTGGCCTTTATTTGAGAGTGGACAGACAAGGTAATGAAAGAAGGGGAAGATATGCAGCAAAGGTCATCAGTCCAGGACTCGAACCTGTGGCAGCCATGTTGAGGCCTCAGTGAGTTGTGCTTTACCCCTACGCCACCACAGCACCCCGATTATGTGAGGCGTGATTTCACTGCCTGGACTTGAGAAGTGGAAACCCGAATGCGAGCAGGAACATGAAGAGGCCTACCACCCCCTCTTCGTTCTGGCTTCAGCTTGGATTGTTGCTCTGGCAATCAGCAACAGTAACCATTGGGATGATATAATGTCATCAGGGACTTTTTCAGATCTTGATATCAGATGTAAAACAAAATTTACTTACAACTTTTTAGCAATACATAGGAATTTGTTTTAGGTCAGTAATTCCTTTATATTGATGAAGAAGTTCTAGTTACACTGGCAGATTTTTTCACTTATCGTCAACTACATTGTCCCCAAGGGGCAATTTGCTTTGCAGATAGCAAGAACAATATGAGATAGAAGGCGGCATTATAAAAAGACATTTTCCCCATGTTATAAGTGAAAAATTCTGTCAGTTTTTAATATTAAGAAATTGTGTGAAAACAAGCTCTGATACTGCTGAAAAGTTACTTGCGAGTTACTTTTGTCTTATTTCAAGTCTAAGATATTTGCACAAGAAACAAAACAGATACTTAAACGGGAAAAAAAAGCCACCTAAACCAGTTTTCATCTATGTGAAAAATATAGTCCCTGCAGAGGGACTAACATTGTCATATTATAAAACGAAATTTGCATTTGGTTTTTCTCTTCTTTTTTTTTTTTTGTCTGACATATTTTGTTTAAGGATTTGATGCATTTCAATGTCTCTAAAAATAAATAAAACGAGAAATCTGTGAGGGTGGGAATACTTTTCCTGTATAAATACACCGTCTTATGTCCACAAACCGGCACATTCTGGATTTTGAAATGACAGGCAAGAATAAAAAGATGCTGACGTGAACTGACTGGGAGACGTTTGGGGTATGAAGTTAATTATGACTGAGCTGTTTCATTATAAGCAGGGCCATATGGAGAGGGTTTGTCTTTTTCTTTTTTTGCTTCCTTTCTTCCAGTTGGAGTTCTTCCAGAGTGTTCCAGCAGAAAGAATGAGGGCCTCAAATCTATAAAGAAATATGTATATATATTATTACGCACATGCAGCACCCATGTGCCACAATCAAAACAGAATTTGCAGCTCAGCAAAATCAGACCCACTTTATGGATTCTGGCAGCAATATGAAACTAGTTCTACTTTTGTGCAGCATAACAACGAGCTGCGATGTGAGGCTAAAGTTTGCACACCTCACCCAGGGGGTTTATAGTTTCAGAGCAGCTGCTAAATGAATCCACCCCCCACCAGGAGAACTATGCTCCCCGCACCTGATACGCACTTTTAATGCTCAATAAGTCAAACCTGAAACTTACTGAAAAACTCCAATGTGTTTTGCGATGGCAGCAATGTAGAGGTCAGGCGGTCTCCATTTAATGAGACGGCCTAGAAGGACTTCTGTGAGAAGTCCTTCTAGATATAGTCAGACCTGAATGATTGTTTTTGGGGAACGCTCAAATTGCACAGATCCTACAGCACTGATAGGATAACTCCACCTGATTTCTGTGGCTGATATAAGTGAGAAATGACCACTAACATTGGCTTTGGTCACACTGTTGTCTGATGTGTTCCCATATCTTAAAAACGCATCTACAACAAGGAATGGAGTGCATTTTGTAGAACATCTACTTCTAGATTGTTTTTTAAACTCACTTTTGGTGCACCTAAGTTTCCCACGTAGACTCTTTATTTCAATTTTCCATACTTAACTCTATACAAAGTCAATAAGTGAACCCATGTAGTGAAAAAATGGCTAAAGTAAAAAGAAAGTCAGCCTGATATGAGCTGGATCAGCTCCAAGCTTTTGTCATGCTGAGGTGAGCGAGTAGTCATCAGCATACATTGAGTGTTTGCTTAGTTTGAGTTAAACTGAAACTCTTAAGAATAATAATGTAACAAAAATTTTTACATTTTATGCGATATAAATGAGTTATGAAAGCAGGCTTGTGGGTGGAATCCTTACTGAACGTAGCACCATGGGACTCTTGTTGAGGTCATTTCCCAAGCTTAGCCAAGGCAATGCCTCATCAATGTGTTGTGCATTAGCAACAGTTCTACTGGATAACATGCCACTCACAATGATGAACCAGTTTAGGAATGAAAGCTGACTCAGCGCCCTCTGTCACTGGTTCTACACAATGTAAAAGCCTGACTAAGTATGTTTTCACTCACTGATAGTCTGGTAGATTCGGTTCTATTTCTACTCTCCATACTTAACCTATAACTTAACTTACATAGTATACAAGTGAAAAACAATTACCTGAATGAACTAGAAAAAAAGTCAGGCCACATGACAAAACCTTGGATCTGCTCTAAGCTTTTGTCAAACAAAGGCAAGCCAGTAGTAATCAGCGTACATTTGGAAATTGCGTGGCTTGAGTTTAAAGCTGTTATGGGTACGTAATATATTAATCATTGCAACATTTATCTCAGAGCTGCACAGTTTGTATCGATCTTAAAAGCAACTACAAAACACTTTTGCAGTATGTCTTACATGGTCTCTGTTACAAACACAGACTTCTGTGAAAATAACTACAGACTTTTATGTAAACAGAATCTAATTCAAGACATTGTTTACGTATATAGCTAAGATTTATTAAAATTGAGTTGGCAGGAATTGCTGGAGCAGAATTTCATATGATGGTATGACTCCGAGCTTTAAAGCTAATTGGCTTCAAAGGGATGAAACTTGAGGGGTTTTCTATGATACTGACTATGCATCGCCCTTCAACAGAGCTCTGTAAAAAACCCAAAAAAAACAGAATTTATCCTCTTAACTCCTAACCTCTTAAAAATCATGTGATAAAATGTTACCTGGAATCTACAGAAGTAATTCCAGGTAACATTAACAGTCATTAACAGTAACAAGTAATTAACAGGTAACACTGTTAATTACCTGGAATTAACAGCATTAATTCCAGGTAAATTAGTCTTTAACTTTAAAAGGAAAGGTAGACACCTGAGAGAAAACCTCCGCTGTCCCTGCACTGCTGCTATAGTTGGGTCATATTTCTTTCTCTACCTTCTGTTATGTTTTAATCAGATGAGACAAAATACAGAAAAAAAAACAACTTTCTACTGCAAATGCCCCAAACGTGAAAATAAGCAATAACATTCCCTCTTACAAGCCAGTCAGTTGTGCCAGAAAAACTTTAAATTTATACATTTTATCCACTAAATGCAGCTGCGGATAAATGCTCATATAAAAAATATTGAGTTGAACATTTTTATGTCAACCTCGTGCTCTTTTGCAGTGAAATTAACTCAGTTAGTTGCCCCATTGTGGATAAGAGAGTGGGATATATATATATTTCAAAATGTACCATAGAACTTTTATTTTATTACATACAAATGAGTCATGATACCAGGCTTATGGGTGGACTCCTTACTGGACATAGCCACGGCCCCCCGGACCTTTGGGGGACCATGTTGAGGTCATTTTCCAAGCTTAGCCAAGGCAATGCCTCATCAATGTGTTGTGCATTAGCAACAGTTCTACTGTACAACATGCTGCTCACAATGATGAACCAGTTAGCACTGAGATCTGACTCAGTGCCCACCATCATTATTTGGATTTTTCTTCCCACCCACAGATCCATGGTTGAAATATGAGAACCAAACAGGGAACACTAAAGCTAGCAGATGTTTACACTGACCAAAGCTCAGAACTGAGGAAAACATAAGACAATACATTTGGCTTCATACCTGCATTTCTGAGGACAAGCTGTGCCTTGAAGGCGGGGCTAAGTCCCCCCAGGTGTTTTGCACAGCTGAATGGTTGCCATGGAGATTAAAAGATTCCTCAAACATGCATAAAAGAAGAAAGGCAACTCTCCAGGTATGCTTTTGATGAAGGAATATCAGCATAGCATGATGTACAGCTCATTTTACGTGGTACTGGCCCTTTAAAAAAAGAGATGCATGGATGTAAACGTGCATATCTACCACAAACAAACCTGGGATAGTAAGTGAAGCAAAGTTACAACAGTAATGTTTAAACTAAAATATTATGACCAACCACTGAAACCTAAATAAATCAGAAATATGTAGTAAATAAATACAAACGTAACTACTTTGTCACATCCACCTGAGCCGACAGACTGGGCAAGGAAATCTTTAATTCATGACATAGCTGCTGATATGTTAGCAAGTCAAGTATTAGTTCTGCTATCCACCTTAACCTAGGAGTGTCAAAAAAAAACCTGTAAGCTCACGTTGCGGTTTTCCAACAATAAAAAGACTCAGATAAAACCAATCCTGAACTCTTTGGCCAGCAATCCAAGTCTGGTCTGAACATTAGTGAAACAGTCCTGAAGCGCCAAAGTCCTGCCAGTTTTTGTTGTTGTCTGACTCAAATGGTCCAACTACCACCTCAATATGCCAGGTGATGAGCCATCATTTAATTCAGATGTGATGAGCCAGGGAGCGAACTGAAACATGCAGGGTATTGGGTCTTTGAGGAATGACTTTGGACTCCCCTGGTTTAGATTAATGCATAAGAATGGCCCACACAAATCCAGGCCTAAAGCCGATTCTGAATCAAGCAAGACTTTAAAAAGATGTTCAAGGAATAAATGTAAAAAAAAAAAAAAGAATAAAAATGCACTAAGGTTTCAAGTTGTAATGTGACAAGGTATGTGTCCTTTTGCAAAACACTGTTTCAAGAAGAAATTCCCTTTCTGTAAAACCCTGAAAACCTTAAAATAAACATCTACAATAGATTCCAACACGAAGATGGGAGTAGAGCTCCTGCTGGACTTTAGCTGCATTACAGGTATAAAGGTGTGATCAGTCCATGCTCATCTCTCTCTACTGCAGCACAACTCACAAAAAAGTATTTCACTTTACTTAATTCATGTAATCAGGTTTATGACCCGAGGGCAAACAACCAGGCGCCATTCTTAATGTCAGTGTTGGAAACCTATATAGTCTTTTAAATTTGATCCTGTGTTTATCACTATTGTCTAGGGTGCAGACAATAGTGATAAACACACCAACTAATTTCTGGCAAAAGTAGCCAAGGGAGGCAGAAATGAAGCTGGAAATGAAAATAATGACATCACATTTAAGGGAACGATGAGGTCTGTGATCATTCGTTGAAAAAAAATTCTAAAAATTACTCATAAGTTGGACTGTTTTCCTTATGGAAAACAGAAGAAAGGGACATGTGTGATATCACAATCGCTGGGAATGTGTCCGGAGGCGGCGGGACATTCGCCCAGGGCCGCTTCACGCCAAGGCACGCTGCTTACACAGACCCAGAGGAGGGGTAATCATAGAGAAAAATGCAAGTCTGCGTGTGTGTGTGTGAAATTTCTCTCAGTGTGGAACCCCTTACTTACATCTAACCCTTACATCTACACCCTCCAACCCTCGTGGTCTGTATCATGTTATGAGCTCACCAGAGACGAGTCATGACTTCACGGCCACAGAGCCGAACCTAACACTTCATCACCGCTGATCAGAGTTCTAAACTAACTCCATATACAGTAGGGGAGTGTGTGTCCATGATCAACACAGGAAATCATCAAACAGACAGGAGTCTCACTGTAATTATCGTAAAATATTTATTGGTCATAATGAGCGTACAGGGGTCATGCATATTTACAGCGTATAAAAGGTTTTATGAACACAAAGAAAGTCAAACGATCGACTTAAACGTATAAAGGCTCACAACAAAAAGGGTTATCATAACATTAATGTTTTCTGTCAGATTCATTTAAAATGACAAAGTGTGATTAAAAAAAAAAAAGAGTCATGATCGAGCTATAAACCTTAAACGGCTGCTTAACCTGTAGGACTTCCATACATACAGGCATACAAGCTCAACATTCAAAAAACATATGAGGTAGTCAGATCACATAAAAAAAATACAATCAATAGATCCATGGATTTGTGCTCTAATTACCGTGTCCTCCTTACATGTTGGCAAAGATTAGTAAAAAGCATTAAACTGAACGCAGCTTTTATTACAGGATAATTCAACATTGTAAAATTTCTTTGGCAAAATAATCCAATCTTTGATTTTATATAAAAAGCCCACATTGAGGAATTTTTTTTAAATTGAATCAGTTTGAACACATTCATTGATATATTAAATATTAAACAAAGTGAGAGTAGCTTAAGATTTTTGATCATTTGTGATTTACGTTTTTAATTTTTTTTTTCAACTTTATTATTTAAAGTGCAGAGAGAAAAAGAGAAACTTTCTGTTCCAACTTCAACGAATCTCTGCCAGACAGATCAGCAAAAGCAAAGGAGGTGGTGAAGTAGAACCACTGTTACAGAGGACTATTGTCTCTGTTGCCTGGAATTTGAGCAGTTTGAATGTCATGACAGTCATGAGACTGTCATACAGCAACCGTCTTCAGTCAGAGGCATCTTTAGATTGAAAGACTGCTACTGCAGATTCTCACTGCAAAACAGCAGGAACAACTCTCTGAAGATACTTGAATGAAAAAAGACAACATTTACGTTCCCTCAAGGATAGACACATTGTCTTGGAAATGAATTGAAAGACAGAACAACATGCCAATTTGATACTGTGTGAAGATCATCAATAAAATAGTTGCTAGGTTAAGCTTACAGACGGTGGACTATAGACAACATAACTTAAAAAAAAAACTGCAACAAAGTTATGCTACTGAAATAAAAGATCAATTTAAGACTTTTTTGCTCATCTTTACCAAGTGCTATTATTGATGATGGGAGGCTGTGGCTTAATATGATGCAGAATCATTTTGTACAAACTGCGCTTGACCCAAAGGTTACAAACCAGAGCCGGTTTCATGTTTTACTATGTGCTACTGTAGAGATGGGATGCTATGAAGCGTCTAAAAGCTTCAGCATATATTCTTTAAAATGAACGGTGTGTCTAAAAAGCATAGCTTAATACATTTGGAGTTGTGAATCCCGTTCTTAGTTTTAAACAGCTGTATGGGGTGTAGAACATCAGCAATGCCTGCACAGATTATTAAAGTTTCACACAAAACAACAAACGTGAAATATGTCCAGAAATTTGTTAAGAAAAGGCGGCTCCTAGCGACAACTTTATAGTATAATTATTTACTAAATTGCATCTTATTTGACAGCGTGCAACACTTTTATGTATGCTTTACAAAGAATTTCCCAAACCACATGTTATATGAGCAAATCCTCAATTCACAGTACTTCCACACACACATCACAATAAAATTTTGTCGTAAATACATTCCAAAATATAATCTTATACACAAATATACTTATTTATAGTATCTGTAGAAAGCTGTACATAAGTTTACATTGAGAAAGGAGAAAAAACAAACAGATATAAAGCATTGTGTCTCTATTGCTGCTTCAGGGAAACATCTCTTCTTCTATCCCACTCTAGGCCCCCGCTTGTCCCCCTACACACTCTTGGTACTCACGCGCACACACAAACACACGCACACAGAAAACATTCATTTTCTTGTAAAGCGGTGGGGAGCTTACGATGTTGAAGAAAATATATGTGAAACAAAGAGCTTTGGCTATGGCTTATACAACACACTGAGTGCCAAGATTTACACAAAACCAAGTGGGATAAGGAACTCCAAACACTGACCGTCTGGTGTCTGCAAACCATGGAAAAATGCCTCATGTTTTGTCTGGTTGAGATTACAAACAGCACTACTCCGTTTTATAATCTGATGCCTTTCTATTCCTGTGACAATGTGCTGCATGCTGAAAGGACAGACAGCAAGACCTCAGCTAGCGAAAGCTAACTGTGATCGCTGGGTTGTTCTTTAAATATGGCCGTCGTTAATGCTGTCAGTCAGTCAGTCAACACGGTGGATGAGATTCCTCAGATTATAAAAGAAGGGACTGACACAGATAAAGCAGAAAAGAGAGGTTTGCACATGTGCTTCCCTCGAAACACATTTGCCTATTTACAAAAATTCACATAAAAATACAAATCGACAGTCTGGAGCAGAAATTTGCATACGGTCACCATTAGCATGAATATTGACTTAATTTGGATCTGATAATATAAAAATAATTGATTTGAACAGTTTTTTTTTCCCACCATGGATTGATTTCTAAAATATTACATGCTCAAATATGCAGCCAGAATCCTCCCAGCAGGTTGTTAATACAAAGATCTCCCTGCCAGCAAACAGTTCTCCAAGGATTTGTGGCGATGTACAGCATATTTGAGACTGTTGGTGTAGTTCACAGCTGAGGTTGTTGAAGATTTTAACAGTCATCAAAAAATATACTTGAAATACATAATTTAAATCCCCAAATTAATAAGGAAATTCATTTTAATAAGTGTATGAAAACTTCTGACCAGAACTGTACAGCAACACTTCAGGAGATATAAAAAAAGACAGCTGAGAAGAAGACTGAGACCTCGCTTGTGTCTGAAGGATAGTAATGCAAACGAGAGAACGTCTTGGCCTACAAAGTAATGGCTGGACTCAGTGGAAGATGTAATGTGAAATACTGAGTTTAAAACATTTTCAAAGGAATTTAAACTGCAGATGATAACTTAATTTAACAATTTTATAGTATGTGAAAGAACAGTTTACATATATATATATATATATATATATATATATATATATATATATATATATATTAAGAGACCAATAAACAATGATCAGTTTCTCTGATTTTACTCTTTATAGGTACATGTTTGAGTAAAAATTAAAATGAACATTGTTCTTTTATTCTATGAACTACTGACAACATGTCTCCGAAATTCCAAGCAAATACTTAGTATTTATTGGCAGAAAATGAGAAATGGTCAAAGTAACGAAAAAAGATGCTGTGCTTTTAGACCTGAAATAATGCAAAGAAAACAAGTTCATATTCATTTAGAAACAACAATACTGATGGTTTAACTCAGGAAGAGTTCAGAAATCTATATCTAGTGGAATAACCAGGAGGTTTTCAATGTCATTCAGTGCAGTGGTCTCTTAATTTTTTCCAGAGCTGTATAAATACATTTATTTTTTATCCATTTATGTTGTGATTGAAGAAGATGATCGTGTAAATGAAGTGATAAAGCGCTATATTCCATTTACCATGTATGCCAGCCTGAACGCAATTCTCTTTCAAGTAGCCCTCCCCTTGGGGGCGCCACTTATTTCTCTATATAAATTGCATGTTTTTTTTAATAAATTGTCTTGAGAGACTACATGTATTGTGAATAACCTGAACTGAATTAAAATGCCAGGTCAGATTTTGAGGATTTCTTCTAACCTACACCAACCATTTCCAGCTAAATAAAATTGACCGATTGATTCGATTTGATTTGATTGACACCATGAAGCCAGGATAGTCACACACAGACACAAAACAAGTATCAGCCTTTTCCTTTAACTTCAGCAAATTAGTATGCTTTAACTCTGAAAATGTGGCCATTTTAAACTTGCACCTATTGAGCCGCGCTAATGTACTCTTATCTACTGTTTACACTTTAATCCAAAATAAAGAAAAGTCTTTTTTTTTCTGAAATATGGAGGTCTACCTGCAGATCTTTCACATTGTTCTTTCACATTTGCTGGTGCTTGTTCTTCTCTCATACATTCAACACTTCCACTGTCTCTCTTCGTCAGGATAATGACAGATAAGTTCAAAGCACGTATGTCCTTTTTCTAATAGTGGTTGTGTTGCTCCTGTGCTACTTTCTAGGTTGCGTGTGTTAAAGTAATGTGTCTACGGTCCAGCCATCAACATATCACTTCCTAACCTCTGCAAATCTTGCCGTGTTCAATCACCGATGGAGCAAAGCGACTGAATTCAAACCATTTAAGGATGAAACAAAAAAAGGCTTAACTGTGATCAGAAGAGCAGCATTTGGATTTGAAAAAAAAACCCCCATCTAAACAGAACTTTCTTTCTTTCTTGTGCTGAGATGCATGTCAGAATCATCGCAGCACATTTGTCAGTGTTTTTTTTGTTTGTTTTCTGCGTCACGCTTTAGAAGACCAATGAACCGGTTTGCGTGAAGACGCTGCAGCCGATGCGTGTGGGGCGGCGTCCAGAGCTACGCTGTGCTGCTGCTGGAGCACGGTGTGCTCTGCGTGCTACCTATGCTGTGGGCCGCGCTGCTGTTCTCCGAGACGGGCTGCGGCTTCTGAATGGGCTGCGCTCTGGCGGTCCCACCTGGATGCAGGGCAGGAGAGGGGTGGGATGGGAGATGGGGAGAAGGGGCACGAGAAATCGGACAAGAGAAAATGGAACTGGTTTTAAAATCGAACAAAAACATGACGAACTGATCTGGATGAAAATACAAATTGGTCAAGACATCTGGCTTATAGCCTGACAGTTCACATAGTTTCAGTTGTTTTTATTGTCCTTTGAGATCTATTAATTCTTTCATAGGCAAAGGAAAACATAGAGAACAAAGCATGAAATGTGTAAAGGAATCCAAGGTGAACCCTGGCCAGCAGGATGAGAAGCACGACGTCCCTAAAGATGTCCCCTGAAAGGTCCAGAAGGTTCACATCCTTTATGAACAGATTTTGAAAGAAATGTTTTGCTCTTCACATGACTTTGTGCCTTTAGTTATCTAGAACTAATTAGCCTTTATTCAGTACAAAGCAGGAGAAACAGCACAGGACCCAGTTACTATCGTCCAAGCATCTGGGTTATTGTTCTTTGTCTAAAAAAGCATTTCCTATCATAAACTAACTCGCTCCAAAGCTTAAATTACTTATTTTGTCTGTTTACAAAAGACATCTCCATTGGGCAATGAGGAGTTTTTGAAAGAAAGCCTTGCCTGCATTTCATTTGAGTTCTGCACCAATATATGACTACAGTGTACTCTGCACAGTCCCTAACAGTATATAGGAGGAGCACGCCTGGTTTCCGCAGTGTTCAAAACGTTAGCTGAACCAGTTTTATAGTTGCGTTTCTATTAACTGTAGAATTGTGCAAATTGAAATTACAAAAGTAAATTTGTTTAATGGAAAAACATGGCAATTTCAAAAAACAAGTTTTTTGCTAAGAGTTTTTGCATTAGGATAAAATGTTTTTTCAGCCTTATTGCAACATTTCTTTTCAAATCATATGAGTCACGTGATCAACAGCTGGATGTTACTACTGGCAAAAACGATGAAGACGACGACAGGAAGCAGTGGGAGGATGACGGTTTGTTTTTGTTTTTTTCAGACATTGTGTAGCTGGCTCCACCAGAGCTCTCACAGCGTCACAGTTCAAAAAAGCTGTGTGTCATTAGAATGTGCTCAATCCATAGCTCTTCTGTAAAAGAGACTACAATTTCAACAAAACTTTTTTTTAAAAGTAGGCGGGGCTGGTTGCTTCTATGCCTGAATAAGACTCCTACATTTCCTCTGATTGGCTGATAGATGATGATCGCTAGCAGCACCATTGCTAAATTGTTAATATGTCTCATGTAACTGCTTCTATCCATTGCCTACATGATTCTCAACGACTTATTGCATGCCCAAATTTGTGAAATTAATTTAATTTCTTATTTAACAGAAACACCGCAATTGTGAAATTGTGTTTTTTTGACATCAGCAAAATAGTAACAAAGACTTGCGCACATTTGTAATGGCATGCACACTTGTGGGAGCGAGTGCCTTCGTATATGACAGCTGTAAGTACCTATGGGTGATATGGAAGCCCTCTCCCGCTGTCAGGCCCCACAGCTCTGCTAATGATTAGCAGGAGATGGCTGGCTGCCAGCAGACCTTCACTCACAGGACCAACCAGAGCCCCGCAAAAACAAAGGGATTCACCTCAGCTGTTGGAGGAAACTAAAATTCCCAAGTCTGATATTATCTCTATAGATGGGAGAGATAAATGCACATTCTTTTTGTTACAAAAACACTTTGTGCGTGCGTAAAAACCCCTAGGTGCAGCGCTTGCAACAGATGTCTGCTTAGGGACATTTGGCCTTTACTCTTTAGGTGTAGAAATTATTTCTATAAGGACGAGAAAGCCCCCAGTTCCTGTGCAGGATAAACCTAAGAAGGAAAGAAGCCGGTAGCTGCAGTATGTAACTTTTATAAATATGAGTTGTTGTTTTTTTCATATTTGTTAAAACTGTCACTATGTCCCAGCTGTATAATATGAGGGGAAGAAATGAAGCTCTTCTGCCTGTGGTCCAACTGTCATCTGCAGAAGGGCGCCACTCCCAGTAAGAAACAACCAATCAGAGCCAGGAGGAGGCAATCACCTTATGTTGCTCTTACTGTTTGAGTTCTTTGATCTTCTAATTGTGTCAAACTAAAAATTAATGTGTTCCAGGTCAGGCCTTAGAATGAATCCAAATGTCTGCCTAAAATTAAGTCAAATGTCTCAGATCAACCTATTGGAAGTTTCCAAAGCTATGACATCATCATTTGAGCTTTTCCTCAATGTCTAAAGAGATCAATCTGATTCTAAAGACAATAATAAATACATCTCTGACATATTCTGTCATTATTGAGGCATTTCGCAAACAGAAAATTAGCAATTCTGGCTGTCCTAGCAAGAGAAGTTTGGTCTGATTTAACATCATTCAGTGAGAAAAACGTTGTATATGTCTCTTTATTCGGTGCATGTAAACTTCTGGTGTCAACTATAACTCCACAATCCATTCCTTACACAGATATAGTCAGATAGTCAGCTGAAAAGGCTGCAGCAAAACAAAAACAACCTTAAAAAATTTTATGTGTTGATTTTGAAATCTTACTGTGACTTTAGAAAGTTTTTTGTTTGATATCTTGTCTGTTTATCTGTTGCTTGGATCACATTGTTCCAAAATGTATTTTCAGTACAAAATACTGAAAATTGTATCAAGCATTTTTCTTTAGTTTTAGCATTTTGACAGCCCTAAGCTTTATCATGATGTGTAAATCTTCTCTGTATTATATACTATGAATTTCTCTCAAAACAGTGAAACTATTGAAGGTTTTTAGCTGTGCTGTTTTTAGACCAACTAAACAGAGGAGGATTTAATTTTTCCACAGAAGAAGAAAGTTTAGGCCTGGCTCACTGTAAACTGCACGTGTCGACATAATGAGCAAAATTCCAGATTTTGTGATGGTATGTGGCTTCTCTTTAAAGCAGTTCTGCTTCTATTTTGCTGAACAGAGTCTGGTAATGGTCATGTGACATGACCATCATAACCGTCAGTAAATAAAAGAGGGGAAAAATGACTTTTAAAGGGATCTCTGAATGCTGCTGGAACAAATCCAAAGTGTTTTCATGCCTCATCACTCTGAAAGCTCGTTGAAAATACACTCAGAACGTGATATTTTTGGTTGTTGTTTAGGGGATCTACGTTCTTGGGGTTAACTGCCAACACTGCCATATAAGGTCATCTGTAGCCGACACCGTTAACACACTCATCCAAAAGTGGTCTATTTTCATAACATCAACAGAAAAACGCCTTTAACTCTGAATCTTTTCATATAATATATCTTTAAACCTGCTGTTTGTGCGTGTATGTGGGTGTGTGTTGATTTTTTATCCAGAATATGCTATCTCTGGAAAAGCAGACCTGTTGTGTTCTTTTGTTGGTCACTCACTTGTAAATACATAAAGCAGAAAGGAAGAGTGTTTCTATAGAAAAGCCAAGAGAAATATTTGGAGAACGATAAGGGGGCTCAGTTTGTTACAGGAGATGGTCACTGCGGCAACAAATCCTCCTCAGAAATGTAATGGGAGTATGACGACTACGAGTTCTTTAACTGTAATCCTTCTGATAGTGGTTTGGATCTGGCCAACTAATGCAGTCATTTTACACTAAGTGAGCTCTTTCCAGTTTGCACATGCAAACTTCCAAACAGTTTTACTGTACTGAAGAACAGCCACATTCCTGCAGGTCAGTGGCCCAGTGGATCAGCGCTGAGATGCTGAGCTCTATGCAGCGCTGAACTCGGTGGGCTTCCTCTAAGGGGTCGGCCAGGGTCAGCGGGCTGGGGACAACGGGGAAAGTCTTGGCATCTAATAGACAGATTGTGTGTCTCTTCCTGTGAGCGCCCACTAAACCCAGCGAGGGGGATTTCCAGTTTGTCTCCAGCCATTGTGCTGTGAACATTTGCTGACCGCCTGCGGCCCCCTGAAAACATTCAAAGGGAGGAAAGAGGGGAGCTCTCGCTGCTGACCAACAGGACATATTTACAGTGAAGGAGTCAATATGTTATTGTGAGGCGCCCTCTATCAGCTACAGGATGTTTGGTCATTGCAGTGGCACGCTGGGACATTCCTCTGCTTCTTATCTTTTTTCATTAAAGCTTCAAGGTGGGTGGGGTTGGGTCGGGTCGGGTGGGAGTGGCAGGGCGATAGGTGAAGACCTACCTGTGTGTGTGTAGATAAACCACAGGGCCCCAGTCAGCAGAGCCCCAATAACAAAGGCGGCGAAGGCGATCAACACCACCGTGGTGGTGTCCAAGAGAAACATCTCAGCTGGAACATGAAACAGTTTATTTAGTTAACACATGAAGATAATGGAAAACACAGGAAAAAAAACAACAAAGAAAAAAGTTTGCTTTTTTTACCTTCTTCAGGTTCTGATTTCTTTGTACTATGATCTGCAACAGAACACATCGACAATGAAAACTTAAAAACATGCTTTCTCACATTGATACAACTGCACAGTATCAAGCTAAAAATATGAAGATATCAAATGTAATATGAGTCAGTAGGGCTGTTTCCATTCACCATATAGTTGTGAAATTTGAGATTGCAAAAATAAATTTGCTGAATGGAAACACAGCAATTTTGAAAAGAACTTGTTATTCTATTAAAAAGCTTTAGCACTGGGATGAGGTGTTTTTTTAAGTAAAATTTTATCAAAACAACTACAAACAAGTATGGCAATTCACAATACTGTAAATCTATAGAGGGGGTATTTAGTATTTTAAGATTAAGATTGACATGCATTGGTGGGAAATCCCATTAATATTTCTTACAGGTTTCAAAATATTTGGATTGTAATTGGAATTCAGATTTTAAAAAAATAATAAAAACTGGGGATGATCTTAGCATGCTATTTTCAAAATAAGGAGTTTTGCCAGACAAAATATCAGAGATGAGGTGGTTTTCTTGTAGTATCAAAAATTGGCTTTTTTCGCAAATCTGCAAAGAAAACACTTTTTTCACATCACACCAGTCACATGGTCAACAATCGGATGTTGCCACTGTCGCAAACCATGAAGAAAAGACGACAGGAAGTAATACGAGGATGATGGTGCTGCATGTTTTTTAATGACTCATTGCGTGAACAAACTTATTCATGTATGATTTTAATTGTGTTTCTTATTTAATGGAAACGCCACAAATGCGACATTGTTTCTTTTTCAACATTAGCAGAATAACAACTGTTCCATGCACGCTCACAATAGAAACATGGCTACTGTGTCAGCCGCATGCCACAGAAACAGAAGATTACAGATACTCTGTTGTGCTGATAAGGAATCCACTGAAGAATGCGATGCAGAAACCTGAAGCATGAAAAATCTCGAGAGCACATCTACGCATGAGGTGAGAGTGTCCCCTCACAGATGGACCTATATTGACTCCACTAGGTTCTGCTTAGCCATTTGTTGCAAACCCATCTGGAAGCCTTTCAAAAGTGAAATTAGCTGTAATGATGTCTTAACTAAGAAAACAAAGGCGCTTGTGTGCTGCAGAGAGGCAGAGCTGGTAGGTGGCCAGCTCTCCTTCACAATGGCTGCTATTCCTGGAAGGAGCATTCGGCTCACATAATGGATGGTGACAGGTCATCTGAGAAGAGTTTAATAACAGAGGAGATGACTGCCCACCACCTCATCCCTTTCCCCCAGCCCTCCACGTTATCTGACCCAGGCGACTTGCTATGCTAAGAATGCTCAGGAAGGCCGGTAACACTTGCAGCGAACTGAGGATGAGATAACAGGAAGAGGATGTCTTAAACTTCAAATTTGTCACTGCACTGGAAAAGATTATCACTTTGTGTTGCGTCTAGCATTTTTGCCAGACGATTAAATTTAGAAGTCATGGTTTTGTCCTAATTTATTTAGTTTATCCTTGAATTGTGGTCCAAGGGATGGCCATGAATATTTATTTCTATAATTTCTGGGCCAATTTATTGCCCATCAAAATTTAGCATGACAGGCCTAATGGCAGCATCATTCTGTGGTGATGCTTTTCTTTAGCAAGGACAGAAGAATAAAACTTTTTTGTTGTTGTTGTTGGGTTTTTTTGGAAGATAGATGGAGCTAATTTCAGGTCAGATTGCAAAAGGATAATGATCCTGGAGTGGAGGTTCACCTCCCAGCAGGACAACGACCCAACAAATACAGCCAGAGCTTCAAAGGCATTAGAATGACTTACTTGTCTAACTTATAGTTTCAGTTGTATTTACTTAATTCTGTTTGTTGATGAACTAGCTATGTCACTATTCATACTAAAAAAATTTTTTAGTTGCAGTCATACAATTGATTAAGTATTTTTAAGGAATTTCACTGGTTTCCAATTCACTAAATATTTTTTAATTTAAATTTGTAGCACCAAACCTTTTAATAAAACATTAGTTTTAATTTTTAGAGAGGACTCTGCAGGTGCAATTGCACCAATTAAAAAGTTTTAAACTAAAAACTAACAAACTTAAAAAAGTATTAACTCAGAAGGCCTGAATATGAACGCACAGCACACTTTCCAAACTTTACCTGCCAAAATGCTTACAAACATTATCCGTTAAGTTTTAACATGTGCAACGACAACATGTGAAACTGTTAAGGCGTCATGAATACTTCTGCAGAACACTGTTATGAAGCTGAGAACCCACTAAGCTTTCTCACACAGTGTCCTGATGCATGTTGTGGATAACCATGCTGGATGTCTTCCCGGCCGGCCGTGTTCGCTGCTTTAACAGAATCAGATATGATCAGATATGAGAGTGTGGTCAGCGTACTAGTATCTCAGCAAACGTCATTCGTTTATGTTAGATCTCTTGCCACGGAGTGAGCGGCTTCCTGCATAACGGCTTACTTTGGTTCAACCCTGAACTTTCCTCAACCTCTGAAGACACGACCACAGAGGTCACACGGCCAAGACTCCCTGATACAGACGGTTCCAGATTAGACGCACCTGAATTTCACAAGTCACTACAGAAAACACTTATTCGGTAAAGCTACAGCGCTGCAAAGAATATTACCATGTAACACAACTTCACATTATCTCTTATCTTCTTCCTAGTCCAGCTGTTAACATTCTGTGGAATAATTCTGGATTCAAGCACTGAAATACAGATTAAGTCTTAACGTTTGTTTCATATGATTTTATGGTAATTCTGTCAATAAGGTAGTCAATTTGACTTTTGGAGATTTAAAAAAGCAGTCAAAACAGGAGTAGGCTTTAAGTTGAGGTGTTATTGCTCATATTTCTATGAGAAATCTGTCGCTTACAGAGATAAATCACAATAACAAGATAGCAGAACGTATCTCAGTTCTACAGTTTTATGTGAGATAGGATATAATTTTTATAAATGCCCATCTTCAGGTTTTAATTTTTTAGTAAATGTATATGGAACATCATAGAAAAAAATACATACAGTAGATACATTCCAAGAATGGCAGCAAATCTACAAACAAAATGGCTGCAAAGGATTTTGTTGCACTGTTGCAACAGCTCTGTTATAATTAAGAACTCAACCTGACTGACTGAAGAGTTGTGGTGGGTAAAACCTCAATGAGGAATAATAATGTTGGAGAGAGGAGTGGGTCAAAACTCTTCATAAAGACTGATAATATGATACAAACTATGATTTATTTAAGTTAGTTCTTCATTTTTTCCACACAGTGCCTCTTTATTTCGGCTTAGCTGTTTTTCTTTTACATAAAGTCACAATATTGTATGTCATATGTTTGTTGCCTGGGGCTACATTTACATAAATCTACCACACACTGATAATTTACTGTAAAGCAGTAAATCTAACTTTCAATTGAGGGATTTCAGGTCATTTTCTTCTTCTCCTTTCTTTCCTTGGTAAACCCAAGAAAACGTTTGGTTTGCCACAACAGCACAGAGGATCTGTTTGCATTAGAAAACACTGCGTTTGAAACAGAATCCATTTGCTGTGTTTACAGTGGGTTTGTTTGCTTACCGTATTCCTATGAAAACTGAGGCCTCGCCATGTTAGTGAGCAGCGCAAACTAAGTAGATCAAGTCAATGATGACTGAGACTTCAAACTGATTACACGCTTGCCTAGTTCTAAGATCCAAAGTATAATGAGAACCATTTCTGCCCCGAATTATCCCAAACAACTCTTGACTCTGGATTTTTTTTTAAAGCTGAGATCCATTACATTATTGTTTTAGAGTTCCAGAAACACCAACATAGTTCATCAGGAACATGCAACAGCGTGTAAAGCTTTGATATTTTACAGCCAATTTCTCTTTTTTTAATGGATGTTAACACAGTGAGACAATCGTCCATAATAATTCCACCCAGTTGACCACCCCTGAGGGATCAGGGCATTGCTGTTCTGCCGACCTCACAGAAACAATAATCTGATTTTATCCACAACAGCTCTAAATTGGCTAATATCTGCCAAGATGACATACAGTTCTGCCTAATGGAAATGATGCAAGCATATCATATCATGAGTGAACGATGATGACTCATTCTCACTGCAGTTCACATGTAATCGAAGAAGGGACGCTGATTTAGAAATCCCCAACAATGCACCGGAGAACGCCTCATGACATCAACCCATCTGAGCTTAGGTCATAAATGCAACAATCTAATTAGAGTTAAGTCATGAACCCACCTCCCGCGAGCGCCTGCTTTGCTAGGCCACGACTCAAAAGGAGCTGAGAGTGGATGGACGAGTGAATGCGCAGGCCATGACCGAGGGGCCTTCAGTCTTTGGCTGGCTTCCCAACGTCAAAAAGAAGACCACCAGCCCCTTTTCTCCCCCCGTTCTGATGGAAAAGGGAGGCCACAGAGAAGGGCCAAAGTGAAAACAACTGGTGCTCAGAGCCGCATGACTCCTGTTTTTCCACATTTTCCTCTTCTTGGTCTGATCCAGGAGGCCAGAACCAGAGCTCACTCCTCTTTGCTGAAGTCAACTCTGTGGTAGGATGCATTCACTGCCAAAAGCACGAGCTTGCGTACAGTCATCAGCGTAACCCAAAGCACGTGCACAACCGTCACGTGTGTATACAGGGTTACATGTAAGCCACACATACACACGCTTCGGAGTTAGTGATTACCAGATGTGTAGTATAATGTGGATTAATCTATCCTTTCTATGGCACCATTAAAACGGGTATTTGCCTCTGTCTAGATGTTTTTTCTTGTAACACCTTTGGTAATTGTGTCTTCATCACACTAACCTTGAGACTCACTGTTATCAACCACAACCATTGGCGTCATCAAAAACCTTTTGTTGCTCATCAACGCAAAGATTGTCTCCCCAGTCAGAGAAGTACAATTGTTTCTGGGGTCCAGGCACTGTACAGACAAAATGAGAAGATAAGACATTTGAGAAAGCTACATTTACAACACATGTGGATTCTTGACCTTACAAAATAATATATATATATGTCAAAATCAGTAACAGAAAAACTACCAGCCGTTTCCAGCTGAGTTGATCTAATGTAAAATAGTCAATGGTAATATGAATAAATGAACTGCTAATTCTGCATGGCTCTAGAGAGAACAACTCATCAGACATGAGCAGAAACAAAGGTCATAAGAGGATTTCATGCATACCTGTGGTAGTTCCTGCTTCCTCTGAGAATCCTCTGAGCACAGAGACATCTCACAGTGCAGAAAAATAACTGCTGTGTTCAACGTTTTGGAGTTGAAGATGAAGCTAAAAGATTCCCCCATCTTTCCAGAAAAAAACAAGAACTGCCTCTGAGGTTTCTGGATCCATTTAAGTGAGTTATCCTTGGCACAGACTGTCTCAATAAGCTTGTAGTCAGAAGACACTGTGGGGCTGGAGTTGGGGGAGATGAAGCATGAGGTGATAGTGAGTCCAATGTCTGGGTCCGATGCTATTGACGTGATCTGGAGCACATAAGAGACAAAAGAAAAAAGGCTTTGAGCCAAATATACACATATAGTGATATAATTTACTCATTGCTCTTTGCCATTAGAAACATCTTCAAGAAATAATCTTGATGAACTTGTTTGTAAAAAGCACCTGTTTGTAAAAATGGAATGTAGCTTTGACTTGTGTCATATTTATTTGCACACAGATACATGATAGGAAAATTTGTTTTTTGAATAAGTACCGATATTGATCATGAACAATTGGCTTATTCTCAATTTGTCCCTCCATAAATGGAAGTTTCACATGACAATTAGATATGATTTAAAATGCTTACTGATGCTAAACCAAAATTGTAGAGGGTGTTTTTATCTGTACATTACACATTTAGGTAGATTTTTTTTGTGGGAACATTAGCAACTGTCTGTGCTTGTTAGGACATAAAACGGGAATGCTTTCAAGCAATAATTTGAGAAAGCTACTATATTTGCTAAGGTGATTACTGCCAATGATTTTCAGTTGTTTTTTGTTTCTTTATTTATCTTTGTTGCTTTAAGTTTTGCTGAATGTAGAATATCTTTGCACTACATCATGTTTTGCCATTCTTCTGAAGTTGCTTTGCCAAATGTTAAATGTTTTTTTGTGATTTTTATGCCACGAAATCTAAAAGCTTTTACCATAACTGCATTGAATTTCCACAGTGGGTAACAAAGTGTTCTTAGAAAACATACGTTACTCTGGTTATTACTGAAGTTAACTGTGTGGAGTTTTTGGCTTTTGCCTGAGGTCAGGTCTTACCACAGTGTGAGCTCTAGAGGAAAGTTAAGCCATAGCAAAGACAGGCAACACTTTGTCCTCTCTGCCAGTGAAGGGTCTGACAGCATCATAAGTCATTTTTTCAAAGGACCTTTAGACCATGAGCCTTCGCTATACATTAAGACCAAAATTACTTCTTCTAATCAAATATGTTAAGCTTGATAGGCAGGATAACAAAACATGCAGAGAGGAAATTAAATGAATGTGGGGCGCTCAAAGTAAGCTGAGCATCCAGGCCCCAATAAGACAAAACAGAATCATGCATTGTTGATGCCACTCAAAGAGAGCATACAGAAAGGTCACACAGCATGTTTCGTTCAAAAAATGATTCAATTTTAAGAAAAGAAAATAAACAGTGGGATATGAATGCAAAGCATTACCTCCACAAACACTTCCATTTGGTCAGAAACTCTGAAGAAGGCTTGTTGTGGAGGATCGTTGAAAGACTGAGTGTCGTATAGATCCATCTCAAAACTTATGCCGTCGACTGGCTGTCTGCTCGGAACCGGAATTGCCCCAAAATCAGGTTTAGGATTTGGGATTTCCTCGGATTTTCTGTATGTGCAGTTGAACTAGAAAAAGAACAAAATACAAAAAATAACAATTAGGAAGGACCAGATGTTAAACTGCATCAATGTTTGTGTTTGTTAGAGAACATTAAAGAACAGATTAATGAAGGTCAAAAAACACAGCAGATAGGTTAGGGAGAACATGGTGGAGAAATTGTTTTACACAGCCTGTAAACATGGCTGTCGGGGATTCAGTTGACACAGTAAATACAGGCTCCCCACCTACTAAATCTGGCCTTTATGGAGGAGTAATACAAAAAAACAGGTTGAAAGAAAACTATAAGGCAGTCCATAAGGCAAGCAGTCAAATGAGACTAACCCTGAAAAAAACAGAATAAATGGCAGAAAATGAACACTGTACTTCAACCTGAACACCCCACCCTCACTGTTAAACATTGGGGAGGAAGCATCAGCTTGTAAGGATGCTTTAATCAGCAGGGAAACTGAAACTGGTAGGAGTTGTTGGAAGAGGTATGAGATAACACAAACAATGGCAAGAAATTGAGAAATGGATTAATGAGATAAAGGAAAATATATTGGTTGAGATTTTATGGAGACATTTCAAAATGGAAAAGTCAGGTCAGGGTTATTCATGGAAATCACAGAAAGATGGGGAGTCTGCTGTGGCCAAGTAAGTTTTACAGCCACCAAGGGGCTCTGAGATGTAAAATTTCCTCCAAATGTCCACTCAACTGTACTTTGACATTTCAGTTTGATTACAGCTGCTGAGGAGAACAGCTCTCGCAGTAAGATGCTTTGACTTACGTTTATCGAAGGAGCTGGTGGATTTGGTTCAGCTTGTGGACCAAATCCACCTGGTCCCCCAAGTCGAGCTTGTGGACCAAATCCACCTGGTCCCCCAAGTCTGGGGACCCAGGTGGAGACTGGATCGTCATCAGCCTGCGCCTCGTCGGAAATCACTGTCACCTGTACACCGCAGAGAAAGAGAAAACGATTACTTTACATTCACAAAAAGTATTTACAGACCTGACAAGCCCCAATCTGTGAAAGTTGCCTAATTTTAGCAAAGTGTTCAACACTTTGGATAGGAGTCAGCTTAATATTACTTCGTAAATTGTGAAAACTTAGGAAGCATGGTAGGTGCGGCCCTAAAAGAGAAATAAAACATATTTACAGTATCTCAGAGAACGAGGTCACAGATAAAGCATGCTGCTCTAAAAGAATGCGATTTAATGATAAGAAAACAAAATTGGTTAAACAAATGAGGTTGTTTTGATGTCTGGACCAAATATTTGCTGACCCAGCATTGAAGCCTTCAAAGAATTAAGTCAACACACAACAGAAGATACAATTACTATAACTGATTGTCTCTGATATGTGGGGACCCGGGCAATGAAAATTAATGTCTTTTGAGCACAAGTCAGAGATGGCCCCAGCGCTAATGCATTGACACAAAGGATGACCTTGGACAAACGCCAAGGTTTTCAATCTGTGACAGACAGAAGAAAGTGTTGTTCCAAATTTCCCCTCACAAAAAGATTTCAAAAGGCCAGAGAGGAAGTGATTCATCCTGACTTGTTAGAACAAATGCGCTGAATGAATGCATTCCCTTATAATGATGATAACTAGGAATGTCAAGCGTGAACAATGATTAAAAAAAAGAAAAGGAAAAAAAGAAACAGTTCAACATTATATAAAACTTTGAATTAATCTAAATTCTACTTCCAAAATGTGAAGGATTATCCCTGCTCAGTTGTTTGAATAATGTGTTTAGATGAACCGTTTATAGAGTCTCGACATGAGCAGTTCTTATCAAGTCATAGCATAGCTCTTCAAAATCTATATACACAGCTATCTAATCTGTGTAGTTACATATTTATAAATGATTACACCATTTACTAGATGGATAAAGTAAGCATTGTGCTCCCTAGTAAGTAACAGTGGATTTTGGCACCACTGTTGCTCATCACATGGCTCTCGCCAAGCAGATGTAACAACCAATTCCTTCTCATCAAATGAAAAAAAAAAGCTTGTTATATTAAGGCTTCTAGCAAATCTCATCAGTATGTGCTAATTGTTATTTAAAGAGCCTTTTCTCAAGAAAAAGAGACATGACATATACTCACAGAGTTGATATGAACGACCTCTGGGGTATTATACATAGGAAACACAATGGTGCCACATCCAGTCAGAGATGTCTCAAGTGTGTAGTGGGTTGCATTGACTTTTGCTTTGCATTCTGGGTTTTTCAGCATGAGGCTTGCATTAGCAAATCCTTTCGCCTAGGAAAACATTCAAACACAGCAACACTGGATAAAGATCAAGTACAGTATGCCTTTATGAAGTCAATTTCAGAATTGTAAAAGTAAAAAGCAGGATAAAAACGCTAAAGTGGTGATTGTGTAATGGAGTTCTCAGGAATAAACAAATCCCACAAGGTGGTCTGGCTCCAGCTATTAATTACAGAGTATGCCAGTTTCCATTCTGTGATGTGGACAGACTGAGCTGTACCCACATTTCGGCGCCAAATGTTTGCTACAGCGCTGCGTGGCTCAGGTTAAACCTATGTGGAAACAGTTTAATATTTAATATTTCACTTCTTTATGACCAAAACACTCTTTCACATTGTTTTTGCACAGAAGAAAAAACTGAAGCAGACAACGGGAATTGCTGATGCACAGACATGTCACACACAGATTGGTGTGTTATCACATAATCATCATCAGTTGATGTTTGTCATTTTAATAACTCTCATTTGGCGATTCTATGAGCTTTTGAAGCATTGTCAATAGAGTTTTGTTGTTAATTACTGTGGAGATGACAATCAATAAGGTTCATAATTAGTGTGGAGATCATTCTCTGTTGGGTGACTGCCATCTGGGCTGTTTTTGGTCCTTCTATTCAAAGTTTGCCAGATTAAGTTTGTGTTGCATGAACAAAAACCTGACAAAAAACATTATTAGGCAACAAATGTTTTTTAAAACTTCAATATAATTTTTATTACATTGCAGTTTGCAAATTAGCCAGAAAATTATAACAACTGTTGCTTTGTTTTAAACATGTGGCATTGTTTAAAGTGCTGTCCTTGATGAAAAAATGTAATTGAAATTATTTTTTATGTGGGGTGCAATGGGATTTCTCTTGATAGAAAGAAAAAAGAAAAATAAGCAGTTAACAAGGTATATTCAGAAATTTTGAGGCATTTCCTGTACCAAAACATATCAATGTACAGATATTTTTAATTGTATGTATCTATATTTGTTATGTTTTGCAGGATGAATTGTCTGTTTTACAAGGTTCTGTGATGCATGAATAATAAATAATACAAAAAAGCTGTTTTTAAGTAGCTAGTCCTGTGAGGCATATACACTCACCTCCAGGCTCTTTCTGTCAATGCTGACGACCATCCTCTTTTCCTCACATTGAACGCTGAGTTCAACATCCAAAAAGTTTCTATCCTCAATGGGTTCTTCGTCGTCATAGTTCAGGTTGGACAAACTGATGGGTAAGTGTGCAGGAAATGGAAAGGGCAGACTGGAGCGTGGTGCCACAGGTCCTTTTTCTGGTAGAGGGCTGACATGACGCAGGTCGAACAGCTCAGGAGGCAATCTGCTCTCCAGATGGTCCGATACATCTGGAAGACACACGCAGCCTGGTGATGATGACTTTCACCAGAAAGAGTAACTCTTCGGTGTGACTGTGACCTTCAGGTTACCTTGCTCTCGCAGTCGGATGTTGAAATGGTTTGCCATAGGGGTGCTGGTGTAAGAGGTGACCGGACTGTAGCCGTTATCTACTGCCCACTGGATCAAGGCTTGTGATCCTGATGGCAAAGGCTGTCTGGGGAAAGTCGTTTCTACCATCTGGGAGTTAATGGTCACTGTATCAGAAGCCTGTGGAAGAGTCACTTCATCAGATATTTGTTTTTCTCAGCCCTACCCCCTTTTCTTTCTTCATAAAAGAAAAAGCTTAGTATATCGGCATCATTAGGATATTCGTCAAGTACAGTCCTGCACTTTTTCTGTGGTGAGTGTGAATCATGTGAATACAGCTGAGGTAATGGGCGTGTAACAGCCTGATCAGAGCTGAGGAGTCATGTTAGTTTGCTCTTAAAAGTTAGGTTCCTGCCCTGCTTCTCCCACTGTGTGAGGATTTGTTCTTTCTCACAGTCATTTCCCACACAGTCAAGCCTCTTGGGCAGCGCCAACAAAAGTTTATTAGGCCATCAAATGACTTGCATAGCTGAGCATCTACAAAACAGTGATTGCACAAGCACAGCATCCTGTCTATCCTCACTGTCAAGTGAAAGTGTCAGCAGTTTGTCATTGGGATTAGGACAGTAGTTTACCTAGAGCCTACACTGGCTGTTTGCAGCCGTTCTGGTTTACAGGAAGACTCCTCTGTGACTATTTCAATACACTGATCAGAGACATAACTACAATAACAATATCAGTCTGAGTGGTGTTCATGCACAGACGCTGGTATGGACTTTGTTACAAGAATGTCACTAAAGTTGTGATTTAATAACAGCTGTGGATAGTGGGGAATGTGTTGATACGCTGCATTTCTGCATGGTACTCCAGCTGCAATATGGCAGCTGGAAGCACCGCTGCAGGAACATGACTGAACATCAGACTTGTTTCACCCTCTCCATGAACTTCATGAACCACTGTTACCAGCCAAAGGGAACCACAACATCATAAGCACAACTGTTAGACCCGTACAGACCCTAAACATGTCAAAAATGTAATAAAATATTTATACTTATTTTATGTTTTATCTATATTTGTGTGTATATATATATGTATATATATATAGTACAGACCAAAGGTTTGGACACACCTTCTTATTCAGTGAGTTTCCTTTATTTTCATGACTATTGACATTGTAGATTCACACTGAAGGCATCAAAACTATGAATTAACACATGTGGAAATACGTACTAAACAAAAAAGTGCAAAACAACTGAAAATACGCCTTATATTCTAGTTTCTTCAAAGTAGCAACCTTTAGCTGTGATTACTACTTTGCACAC
>CAEFZX010031545.1:0-11654 GCA_903066825.1 Alfaro cultratus | reverse complement strand
TGATTGGCTGCGTAGCGTAAGTGAACCGTATCGCATCATTGGCTGGACACCTGTGACTCACTGAGTTAGATTGTTATATGTCATTGGTCCAAAGTCAAAAGTGATGTCTGAGCTCAATGTATAGTTTACGTTGGATTTTATTTTATGCGCTGCATAGATTTTAACGTGCGCTGAGAATGTGTGAGCAGTGCGCGATTGCGCAGGCGCGCAGTTTAGAGGGAACATTGCTTGGGAGTATAAACTAAAGAAATCTGAAGCACTGTAGCAAGACTTAGGATTTAATACTATGAATAGTGTTTGAAAGAAAATGTTTCCCCCCCCTGGTTTTCACTCTATGACTGACAGATTTCATACAAAGTGGAAAGGGAAATGGATTTGCTCGCTTTTCAACACTGACAGAGTAATATTGAACAATACAAGAGCAGAACTGTATATTTACTTTTAGTTTGTGTACATTCTGTCTCCAGGTAGAGTTTGTGTCTATCCAATTTGATAGTTGGAATTAAATAATACAAATACAAATACAAATAATACAAAATAATAATACTGTCTCGTCCTCTCAGTTAATGAGGGAATAATGAGAAATATTCTCAACATTTTTGTCTTCTTTGGGATAAATAATGCAGTAGTGACTGATATGATGCTGGGTGGCTCCCACATTTGAAATGTTATGCTTTTATTATGCAAATATCATAAGAGGAGGATAGCATCATCACCAACTCTAGGAGTGATTAGAAACAGCAGGAGAGCAGGAGATAGACATATTCAGACACAAAGTTGCTCATGCTGTGTCACTCAAAAATATGATTGGACTTTCCTTCAAGGGGCTGCAATCAGTCGAAGAGGATAAATAACGGCTTCTGTCTGAGTCATCTAACTGCTTAAGTTTTTATGGTTAGTCAAACCAAGTCATCCATACAGGAAAAAAGAAGAAAGTCAGAGTTTCTCTTTTTCTATAAAGAAATTAGGATTTTCTCTGGAGCAGAAAACAAAGTTGATCTTTTCCACCGAGAATTCAAAACATTTCTGCAAAATGACTGTGTCTTATTTAGCCGGTAGCACAGGTCGTCACAGTGAGATCCCATTAACCCAAATGGCTAAAGCAAACAAAAAACTGGCTCAGTTCCGGCATGAGATTCATTATTCAGAAGACCATCTCCTAAGCAGGCAGGGTCATTCTCAGCAGCCCACAGTCTCTTGTGCATCAGTGTGTTTGTGTGCCACACCTCTTCTGAAAGAGATGCACAGATGGCAATGCGTGTCCCTGTTCTGCTTAAAGGCATCTCGGTGAAAAGTTGCCAGTACAAGAGGGAGCCACTCCAAAAATAAGACACACACAAAAAAGTCTAAATTTTACAGAAAAAAAATAATAATAATCACATTACAAGCATAAACCTAATCTATTTTGTTGAAATTGTATGTGATAAAGCAACACGAAGTAAGCTTATTTATGAAAAAGTAAATGGTTTTTCACATTGTTTGTGATGAAAACAATGTTGGGCATCAGTACTGGAGATGACTTTTTGGGAAACTTTTAAATTGGTTCATCAGTCCTCCATCTGTGACTGCCATGGGGGGAATCAGTGTGAACGCATACACCAGCTCTATTACACAAATCATAAACTATCTAAAATGTATCCCGGCACAGATGACTCCCTGTTGACCTTGTACACATGCGTTAGTACTGTTTCAAATTACGGGATTTCTGGGATATTATATTTTGATACATTAGCAAAAGGATATAACATTACCGCATATCCACACCCACTTCCAGCTCTCTTCGGCGGCACATCAACCTGTTCCCAGCCAGCTGAAGCACATTCCTCTGTTGCTTCTACTGCCCAGCTGACTATCTTGCTTTGGTGGAAATATGCTATACCCTCTCTCTATTTTGCATGGCTCAACAACTTTTTATAGAATATAGTGTTAGGAAGGTTGAGATTCTCTGGTAAAGGCTTTCAAAAGATTTTTGAGCTTATCTGTAGCTGATAATGTCAGCTATAGATAATCATTATTTTAGAATCATGAAGGGGCCAATATCTGAGATCCTTTATTCAGTATATTAAAGATTGCTTGCAGAAAATGGACCATCAAGAACTGCTCTTGGACAGCAATGATGTAAATCAAAGCATATTGGCCCACATTGTTAGACTGGTCCAGTCAAAGTTCCGACTAATTGAGAATCAGTGGCAAGCAAGACATAAAAATTTGTATTCATAGATGCACCCCACCCAATCTCAGATCTGTCCCAAAGATGATATTCTCATGTTAATGAGAATAGGAATAAGACATAAAACTGATTCAACTGTAAATGCAGTAAAAGGTTCACTCAGAAGGACTAAATACAAATTTACATCACAATTTCGAATATGTATTTGTAAAAATACTGGAAACCACGTATTCTCTTCCACTTCACTGTTATGTGACACTTTGTGTCAGTCAATCACATAAAATCCCCCCAAAATACACTGAAGTTTGTGGTCCAGCAATACCTTGGATCACACGTTCTAGAGTTCAGCTCACACTGATCCAAGAGTGACTAAAGAAGTCAGTCCTCTCTAAGTTGCCGTGGAGGATGTATTTTCATTCATGTCTAAAACTGCGAGACATACTAGAGGTGTTGTATCACATACTGACAAGCACTGCACTGCATCCTGTTAAACAACCACATCCTCGTCACACAGCCTCTCCTCTCTCTTTCTCTCTCTCTTTCTCTTGTCCGCTTACTTTGTTGCCAGCCCCGAATGTGGCAGAGGTCCTTTCCTTTGTTACACACACAGTGAGGGGGAAGCCTGACAGCCTCATAATTCAACACCAGCTCATAAGGACACAGAGGAGCTGCGGCTCAGTTCAACAAACACTCACCAAAGAGCAGTGGGAGAAAGAGCTGAACAGAAGGGTGAAAAATGCTCCTCGGTCTGAAACTTGGCCTACCTGCAGTTTTTTCAATTAAAAGTTCTGATACCAGTGTAGCAACGCTGATCCTAATTCACAGATTAACGTAATAATCCATCATTGTTAGAGGCCAAGGAGGTGGAACATCACCTTCAACAATTTAAGATTGTTGAAAAAAAAATCTTAAATTACATCTGCACTGCGACAAGCTGTTTAGATGTCCTTGGAGTAGATTTAGATAATGGCACTGTTTTTTCACTGACATCCATTTATGGACGAAGATGACGTGTCTATCTGATACAGCTTTCATTTTTTATAGCAAGACTGAGCTCTGTGAGTTACATTAGCAAACCAATTTTTGACTAAGTGCACTGCATGAATGAATCTGCAGCATAAAACTAACTCTGATAAGGCATATCTAAGAAGTTGGAAAGTTACAGAATCAAAAGCAAAAATCATAAAATGATGCAAAAACTTGACAGCAGCTCTGAATTGCTTTGTGTTTTTGTGGTTTGATTTTAGTTGTGTGTTTTGTTTTTTTTTCCAGGACTTTGTTTTCTTTGCAGTTCAACTCAGGGCCTTTCTGAAGTTTGGCCTTGGTTTTTATTGACCCAATTTGGTTCAGTTATCAAATGTGTTTTAGAGTAAGAAAATCTCTTAATCCCCAAACCAAATGTTCACCATATGGTGGACTATTCTTATTTCCTAGAGAAGAGGGAAAAAAGGTTTAAAATACTCCTCTTTTTGTGACTTAAAGTGCTTAAATAACCATAGAGACGACATGAATAAGAACAAATCACTGGTATTACTACATCTAAACACCTTTTGATAGTGTTGACCACGTAGTTCACCTATATAAGGTCTGACTGCAATCTGTACAACTGTCCTCAAGCCCTTATCACACCACTGTCAAATTAACGGGAAATTTTAGATAACAATTCATTTGAATACTTTTGACTTAAAGCAAGGAGTACCCCAAAAGCTCAATTTAAAGTACCACATTTTTAAATCTATTCATTCTATAACATGTAGATTTTCATAGTTGATGCAGAGTTCTAAATTGTTGTCCTTCCTACTGAACAACTGATTAACTTTTTAATTTAATTTCTGGTATGTGACAGATTTTACTGAATTTTACTTTGCTCAGTCAAGGTAAAAACCTAAGTTCAGTCTTTGAGCCAGACATTTGGAGAGAGGACCTCACCATGTAACGCTGAGCACTAGCTATCGACCGTTCAGATCTGGCCAAAGACCTCAGTCTCATAAATGTAATATCGGAATATATCTTCAAATAGTAAGCAAGGCAAACGTGTAGTAGGTTTCTATTACCCAGTTAAGTGTCAGTAGGAAACAATAAGAATATGACAGAAAATATTTGCATGTTTCAGTAGCAGTAACTAACCCACGCCTTGAATCTATACCACATACTGCAAAACATTTAAAATGAAAGTTATAATTTTCCTAACAGATCCAATTTGTTGTTATTTTTTGGATCTGTAGCATTGATAGATTTTAAATGTATGATTTTATTTTCAAATTGCCAAAAAAACAACCAAAGACAACCAAACAATTCTTATATATTTGCAATATTATATTAATACGAGATATAAAACTGATCCTGAAGTGACCAAATTATTTGATTTATAATACAGATATTTATCTGTATTGTAAAGGAACTATATCATGGTGTTAATATTTTATTACTCAAAACTTAAAGTCTTTAATGGCCTGGTGGAGAGTGCTATTGTATTTAAGTATAATGTAATTGCTAGAGCCACCCTTGTAAAAATGTGATGCTAATATCTGGCAGTCTGGGAAGAAGTTACGAAATCAGCCCTGAAGCATCCTTCAGTCTCTCTGATGCCTGGAGAAGGCTGAGGAGACAAGCAGCCTGGCATTAAAAACCTAGTACTACTTATCTAACAATATCGAAGAAAGCAGGATTGATAAGTTGCTTGTTTTAACAAAGAAACTATCATTATTTTCTGCAAATGGTTCACATATCCTAATGTCTCAAAATAGACGTGTAAAGAAGACAACATACATAATGAATCCAATGATGTAGTTACTTCAGTGGGAGTCTCAAATCACATGAATAAGTTTGTGCATGCAATTAAAGGTCTACTTTACATAGTCCTCCTGCCCACGCAAGGAGAGAACTAACACCTGCCACATGCTAAGTTCAGCTGTTTGGTTGTTTTTTTAATCCTCTTTCTGCATTATTCACCTTTGACTTGGCAGATATGCAGAAGACTGTGGAGCAGAGCCGTGCAGACCACTGTATAATTTACAGCGATGTGGCTGAATCACCAAAAGTATTTGTACTTTGCAGTTTGTTTCTATTATTCCTGCTCTGTTAATGAGCGCTTCGCTATATAAACCATTAAATCTGCATGACAATGAATTCTCAGGAGAACAGCACACAGCAGGTGATCCACAAGCTGCAGCAAGGCTCAACATAAAAATAAACAGAGGTGACACTCATGAAACACCATGTCCCAATGTAGATATACCTCAACTGTTAACGGTGTTTTCTCTTCTGTAACATTCCTCAAATTCTATTGACTCCTCTCCTGCACAGCCTCATTTTGCCTGTTTGACTCGAGGCTAAGAAAAGGAGAGAAAAAAACACAGGGAAGGCCAACTGGCCACCAAACATACCACAGACCCACAGGGGAAAATGTTCTGAGAAAAGAAAAATAGAAAGCACAGACAAACAAGCTCCCAAGTTCTGACTCACAACAAACACTAGAAAAGTGAGAAAGTGCAATACTTCTGACAAAGTATGAGTTATCATACCCTTTTAACTTGTTCACATTTTGTCACAATATAACTACAATGTATTTTCTTGGAACTTTATGAGATAAATGATATCAAATTTAGTGGAAAATTACAAAGTTCAGACAAGAAGAAGAAGGTTTCTCCAAACTCGCAAACAGAAATCTGAAAAGTGTTGTGTGCATTTGGTGTGCTGAATCAATAATTTATAGAACGTTTTTGCTGCAGTTAGGTGCATGTCTTTTCTAGCACATCTAGAAACTGAATGTTTTGCTCTTTGAGAGGCACAATTATTTCTCTAAATTATAGGAAGGTCTTTATTAAGTCCACAACATGTTTGAACAGACGCAGCACCTGGTAAGCCTCCCCTGATGGCAACACCCAAGAGAGCTTCAAGGACGCTACGCAAGTCCTAAAATTACAAACATCTCATTATACAGATGAGTCACAAGTTTCAAAACTATTTTTCCAATCTGAAGTTTAATGTGCTTATTGTGTTTGTTTGGATTATGCTTTTTGTGGTGAAATATTTAAGCATTCTTTTTATTAGAATCAGTACACTTATTTTAAATGGGCTGTTTATTGACGTGGATCCAGAACATAAGGAAGAGGTCATTTCAGAGGTTAGCCGGCATTAGTCATATTAGAACCAGTTATGATAATTGCTCTGAATTATTGTCTTGTTGGAACATCTAATTGTCATAGTGACAATGAGAATATTTTTCAAGAATAAACATTAGGAATTCAAACTAAGGGAAACTGTAGCCAACTTAAAGCCCAAGTACAGTATTTTTAATTAATCCTGTTGTCATTCAGCCTAAAAATAATAAAAAGTTAAAACTTCCAAATTTATAACAGTCACACCTATAATGAGTCTGCGTAAACTTTTCAACCAAATTATGTTTTATTAAGCTAAAACAATAAACGTTGTCAACATATTAGTCATTTCCATCTAAAATCTCTGCTGTAACGCAACTAAAAGCTAAAAATCCTAGTTTGTCATTGAACACTACGTAGCAAGGAAGAGACGCCCTGACGAGATCTTCTGTATGTTCACCATCACACACCTACATCCTCTCAGCATGACATAAGATCACACTGAAGCCGGTTCACTATTTTTACCTTGCGGGTTCAGATTTGTTCATCTCCGCTGAACTGTTTTGGCTTTATATGAAAAACAGCAGGTTGCCGTGTTTCATCCAACACTTCATTTTTTCATTTTATTCGGAGGAGTAGGGGGGCACAGGGTAACCATGGAGACAAAAAAATATATATCTATTGGCGCTTACAGGCTGAACCACAGATCATCTTCACAAAATATCTGCTGCTCAGGAAGCGCCACAGGCTTTGCAGGAAGCTTTACTGTACTTCTCTTGACCTTTAGCACTTTATTACGAGTTTGTTTGGACTTAATAGTTTTACTTTGGAACTTTGAAATGTTATATTTAAACCGCAATGAAAACTGAACTCAAAATGCCCTTTATGTAGAGGAAAGGTAAAAAAGAGACTGCAACAAGCTGACATCACTCACCTTGAAAGTCCAGATGGAAACACTGTGTCTGATGCGGGTTATAAAGCTGCAGCCAGTGAGGAAATTTGCCTGTCAAAATTACGGAGTGAACAAAACGCAGCCTAAAGCAGTACTCCCGGGTGGCATGCACTCACATGCAGCGCTCTTTCCCTCTGAAAGCATCAATTTCTCCACCGCTGTGAGGAGGAGGGCGCAGCAGCGTGACGGAGTGAGACAAGCTCCAATTAAAATCAAGTCTTCAGCTCCAAAAACTATTTCAGAATTGCGGGAGCAGCTGGAGGTTATACTGTGCTGCCACCTGCTGGATAAATGAAGGACTTGCAACCTATATTACAGAGGCGAAGATGATGATTAAAAGCAAACCCACCATTCAGGAAATGAATGGTTGGGGTGTCTTATGAACAGAAAAATTTGAATTACAAATCTAGTTTGTTGTTTTTCTTTTAAAAGAAAAAACAAACAAACAAACATGCCACAGATTTATATCAAGAATGTGTGTTTAATTTATTTTTTTCTTGATGTACAAAAGTAGATATACCAAGACAATTCTGCAAGACAAGGCTTAGGTAGAGGCTTCATAACCAGACCTGCTTGCAGTCATCATCAAAACATGTTCATTTTGTTTCGAATTCTGTTGTATTTCTTCTAGAAGTCTTTATGAAAATAATAAGGGAGCTTTTTCTATCACTCCTGGCTACAGGCTTTGATTCTCAAGGACTATCTGCTATAGAAAAAAATAAATAAAAGCCTTTTATGCGAGTCTGCTTAGCTGCAATAGATTAAGAGCAAAGGAGCACATTTTTGCTTCTCACACTTTTTTTTATAACGAGTTTGACGGTTGCTGCAGCACCTGTAACTGCAGCTCAAAGAGTTGAATTTCATTACAGAGGAATGCAGCACAGCACAGCTCTCTGTGGTCCACTCGGTTTGACTTACAAAAAAACTTAATCTTGTTCACTTATTTCTTTTCATCCATGTTAAATGGCTATTTGTTGGAACCACAAAGACATCTGTTCATCTTAATGGACTTAGTGCTTCTCCAGCATTCAATGTGAGTTCAGACACTGAAAGAAGAAACATTCTATGAGGATTCCTATAGAAGAAAGTGCAGGGATTTTATTTAGGCCGTTAGGGTTGCACCCAGAGGTCTTGCAGAGTTTGGCATGTTACACTCTCGAACTTGAATTTATTTATTTCCAATTTTATTTGACAAAGCAGCACAAAAATGTGCTCATTCATGAAGTACAAGAAAAACAACGTTTGTTTGTATTTCTTTACTTAGAACCCTTTATGGGGTTCAACTGTGTGTCATTTAATCTCAGTGTAAGTACAGATGTTCTGTAGAGTGTCCAGTGATTTATTAGTGACCAAACAGCATCATAAAGACCAGACATCAAAGAGTCAACAGTTAAGAAATTAAAAGCAGGATCAGGCCGTAAAGCAATATTTCAAAGCCAGAGCTATGTCTCAGGGCGTGTTCATCCAATCACCCAAATACAGAAAAAACATAGCAGAACTGCAGACAAATTAAAACAAAAAAGGGCACAGCATCATGCTGTGGAGCTAATTTTTTTTAATGGCAGCAAAGAAGCAGTAAACTACCCAAAGTGAAGGAGGTGGAACCATAATGATATGGGGATGATTTTGTTATGCAAGTTGTGGATGCACTCCGTTCACAGTGGGAGCATCTTAATCTGAAACTTGTCAGTGGTGATAGAAAAATAGACAAATCTGTGACTACACAAAAAAACTGCAAAAAAACCCCAAAAACATTTCAAAGTATCATTAAAAAGTGACATTAGGCAGAGGTGTGCCATCCAGCAGGGCATAAAGTCAAGGTTATATTATTAAGAAACAAATTAGATCAAAATATTTCTGTGTGTCAAAATGATTGAGTCATAGACAAGACCCTTTTTCAAATACAAAAGGCTGTAGTTTTGCAAAGCTTGTTGCTAGGTGATAAAATGTTCACAGTATTTAAAGGCAGTTATAGAGGACAACTAATATTGCACTTAGTGCAGCTGCTTTTTTCACACATCGAATTTCCAGATGTTGTAATGAAAGTCTATCTTTTACTATACACATTCAGAACAACCATGTACTAATACTAATAACAGAGGTTTCAACAAGCACTTGACTCACAAAACAATTTGTCACTGAGTGAGTTGCTGCCAGTTCAAGTCCATTTGAAAACATTATTTGCTATTAGCTGGAAAGTCAATGTTCGTATTCACCCATGAATATGGTTGCAGTTAATCCCATAAAAGTTGTGTCTTTTCCCAGTGACTACATTGTCCCTCAGGTCCACAGCAGCATGTGTGATGGAGTTGTTGAATCTTTGATGTGCCTCTGACTTACTGAATGAGTTTTGGAGGTCTAGAAGGGTGAGGTTTGTGCCTGTCCTACCTGGAGTCTCAAAGGTGTTTGCAGGAATACCCGAAAAGACAGAATGCCGTGGCAGGATAGAGACATTAGGAAGAGAGCTTAGCAGCTCACTGCCTTTTGTCTTTTCGTCCTCTTTATTTGATAATGCATCATGTAATTCAGAGCTGAGTGGATTTCCAACTCTGAGAGGCTGCTTTTTGATTTGTGGATCTTCTTTTTGCAGCTCCATTGAGTTTGTCTCTGGCTTTACTTTTGCCTCTTGTTGGGAAGAAGACTCGCTGCTCAGGTTAAATTGTTGTGTATTTGAGAGGTGAACGGCAGCAGCTCCGCTGCTTTTTAATTCAGATTCTTGCATTAGACTTTCGTTGAATTGAATTTTGCGGTTTTTCCTTTCTCTGCCATGATCAACAGCCCTTTCCTGTAAGATCTCTAGGGATGGATCAGTATGCTGCACACCTATTAAGCCAGTTTCGGACTCTGACTGACTGTGACCCATTTGGCTCAAATCTGTTGCTTTGTAATAATTAGCCATAAGCTGTTGGGGCTGTTTTTGGTATATGTAAGATGGAGCAGTCCTTTGATTTACATTGGACATTTGGAGACCAGCAAAATTGGGGCTGTCACTGCGTTTTGTCTGCAGTCTTTGTCTACGTCCTCCTTTGGGTTTTGATGGAACAAACACAGGATAGGACGATTCTCTCTGTAAAAAAAAAGCATCAGCATTTCAGTTTTACACATGACTGACAAAATTGTAAAATGTTGCTTACCAGAGGTGTGGAGTGTGAATTAATCCCAATGAGAGTGCTTGTTTTCTCCTTAAAATCATCGGTCTTTAAAGGGTTTGCAGGCCCTGATCCTGCAACATTTAAATCACTTGGTCATTTGAAGATTTAGAAAATGCTAAGATTCAAATCTGTGTTGATGTATATCCAGATTTTTAATGAAAATCCTCCTGGCTTCTCACCAGTAAAGTCCATCTGGTAAGACGTGATCCAGAGTTTCCTCTCCAGGTTTCTCAGAATGTTGCTTGTGCGCTCTGATAATGACAGATCCCAGTGTCTGAGTTTTGGGTTGGGCAGTATTGTTTTTGGAGGAGCTGGGTAGAAAATCTGTCTCTCCCCTTTTACTGGTTTTGAATGCTGGTGTAAAATGATGGAGGGTAAATCTTGACTTATTTATATTTGCTGTTATTATTGAGCAAAAATATCGCATCTGTTAAATGCTTACATCCAAAAATCCATTTTCTCCTGTCCATGAAATGGCCATTTTCCTGGATTTAACTGGGTTTTCCAAGATTTCATGTCGGTATGGACCTCCTGTGGTCGTAGGCAGAGTGGGATGAAATGAATTAGCAGATAGCACAGTCAGCAATGATGCACCTATCTATTCAAAACTACAGGTGCCTCTATATGATGTTCTCTCATTTTATGTGGGACTACACTGGGGTGTCCTAATATAACCCTCGCTCGCAAATAGTTTCAATTATTTTTTTTACAAAAAAAATGTGCAATTTTTTTTTTCAGTTTTAATTCCTTGTTTTACATTTTCAGTAGAAATAAAAAACAGGATTTTAGATATCTTAAGTTTGTACTTGATCTGTTTGTTTCAGTTGTGTGATTGTCTTTAAACCATGTCTAAGTTTTCATTAACTTGTCAAGGTTGGTGTTGGACAATGTGAGTTAATTAGAGAGTTTCTACGATTTAATCTTAAATTATAGCAAAACTCACAGCTGGACAAAAAGCAAAAGTGAGACAAGGAACTAGAGAGGATGGAAGAGAAGGAAACCAACAAAGAAAAAAACCAAAACAGGAGACTTAAAAACTGAGGAGACTGAAGTGTGACATTGAAACCAGCTGAGTCTTATCACAGGGATGCAGGGTGGGTAGGGGAGAAGTAGATCAATTAACATCGAGGTAGCTGAACTAATAAAATGAATCCAATTCGAAAAAGCCAAACACTAAACTCCAGAAAAACAACAATAATAAATACCCCAGGAATGATCAGGGGGAAACTAAAGCACATAAACATACAGATCATGACAGATCCACCCATGCATGTATATAT
>CAEFZX010031544.1:0-19309 GCA_903066825.1 Alfaro cultratus | reverse complement strand
AAAACTCAGTATGTGCATCTGCTTTTTTATCTAAGTAAAACACCTGCCAAAATGATCAACAAAAACAACAACAACAACAACAACAATAATAATACTACTACTACTAATAATAATAATAATAATAATAATAATAATAATTCAGTACTTTTATTTCAAAAACCTAACAAGTAACTCAAATGTGTTTATGTGTGATTTAAAGGAACATATAAGCTTTTCAGCTGAAAAGAAAAACTAACCCAAATAATTAAAGATTGGCTAAAGAAACAACAAATTAAATAAACATTTCTGAAAAATAGTCCCCCAATAATAAAGAAAAAAAAAATATTTTTGTAAAAAATAAATGAATAAATCACACCAGATTGCAAGTAAAACCACAATAAGAAAGAAACTACAAATAATTTAATGAAAAAAAAAATTGGTTGTGTTTTAACTGTTAACTAAATATTTTGCTGATAAATGAAATGCATTTGTCTTCACTGTTTAAATTATTTCATTATTTAAATAAGACTTTTGCAAGTTAATTTTTAACCAGTACAATAATCATAATTGTGCAGTCACTCCATAAACAAAAGGACAAGGATACAAACTGAACTTAAAGTTTCGCTCTTAAAGCGTGAAAAAAGACAAGAACTTAGAGAATTACTCACAGCCTTTTTCTGTATTCACAGATTGGGTGACATGTACGTTGGAGACATTTTGCACAGAGTGAAACCTCTTTAGGTTGTTTTTGCCTTTATAAAGTCAAGTTGGACGCAATCAGAAACAAAACAGTTAACTCTGTTAAGTGTTTGCAGCTTAAAATTTCATTATGAGATAGTTATTCCTGTGGGTTTGAATATGGAAGAATAGTTTAGAAGGCAAAACAAAAACACATGGCAACCGACGAGATTTGGTAATAAGATCATTACCATAATAATCATCTTTTTATGTTTTTCTATACATGATATAAAAAACATGGTGTGCTATTGTTGCGTCTAAGCACAATACGACCTTTTATTATTTTAATTGTTATTTTAAAAAATAAATAAATAAATAAATAAAGTCCACAAAGACAAGGATTAGTTAACAATACTACCGTAGCAAACTAATAAACAATACTTTGTCCACGCCACACGGGAACGTTCTTTATTTCTGATCACCTGCAGTCAATAAAGTGACTGACGGGTAATTGAACTAGTGGAAGCCTTCGCTCGTGCCAACACGGAAAGCCGAATGGACCAATGAGCGCGCAGCACCTCGCTGACTCATTAACAGGAAGTTATTTAAGCAGCAGCCGTGAAGTTTGTGTTGTTAATTCACGGAGCGTGTGGATGGTGTCGAACAAGAAGTCCTCTGAACGGCGCAGACATGAACCCGGGAGTTTTTACGTGGCTTTTCCTGCCGTTACTTGCTTCGGCCACAGCAGGTAGATAACTAGACACCAGGAGGAAGTGACTCTTTTACTGACTAACGCGCTCATTTGGCAGTAATGTCTGTGTTGGCGCTGTTTGTTGTAACTTAATGAGTTTTAACCAAGGCGTATTATAATGTCATTTAGTCTCACACGCTAACGTTAACTCTTAATATTTGTTCACTTAGTGCAGTGCTTCTCAATTCCAGTCCTTTTAGATGTGCCTCTAATCCAGAACAGCTGATTCAAATGATTGCCTTTTGAATCAGTGCTGCAGAAGCCTGTTAATCACCCACAGATTCAATCCAGGTGTGGCAGAAAGGAAACACCTAAAACATGCAGGGCAGGAATTGAGAAACACTGACTTAATGGGTCTTTTTTATGACGTACGAACTGGACAATAGCAGAAGTGAAAGTGTCTATTATCCGTTTGTTTCAAACTAAACGCTCTGCTTTTTTTAAAATTTATTTTTAAGCTTCCTGGCCTGTCACCTGGTATTGGTGTATGTCATTAAAGTGTTTGTTAGTTAAACCTTTAAGGTCTGCTTGTTTGCAGAGAGGAACAATGTCCTCTTCATTGTGTCGGATGATCTGCGGACATCCCTGGGTTGTTATGGAGACGCACTGGTGAACTCTCCCAATATTGACCAGCTGGCATCCAAAAGCCAAGTCTTCCTCAATGCGTTTGCCCAGGTCAGAGCAAGATTTTGTAGAAAGATTTGAAATGATTTCCAGCTTTTTCTTTTTTAACATAGAAGAAGGAAAAAAAAACTTTTTAACAAGAATATGTACAATTTTTGTTTCCACTTTACCCACTTTATTAGGGTAAAATTGTATGCTTTTAATAATAATTGATTGCAAGCTACACGCAGCAATTAACTGTTTTTCTCCTAATGTTTTTCTATAAAAAGCAGAACTCCAAAAATATCTATTTCTGTTCAATATTAAACACTTAGAGTCTAGACCAGGGGTGGGCAACTCCAGGCCTCGAGGGCCGGTCTACTCCAACCTTTAGATGAGTCTCTACTTCCACACCTGAGTCAAATAATGAGGTCATTAGCAGGACTCTGGAGAACCTGACTGCACTTAGGAGGTGATTCATTTATTGGATTCAGGTGTGTTGGACCAGGGAGACATCTAAGAGTCGCAGCACACCGGCCCTCGAGAACCAGGATTGCCCACCCCTGGTCTAGATTAATACTAAATGTAAGGGATGTTGTATAAGTTTCCTTGATTCTCTGGATCAAAATAAAAATGTAAACGTGTTGTTGTATGGCATTATTGTAGGTATATACAACCTTTTACCAGCAACTGAAGGAGTAACTGTTTCATTTTGGTGTTGAGTCATTAGATTATGTAATAAATTTTGTTTTATTGTGTGAATTATACTGCTGGCATCCATGTTGGGACAGCTTGGCCTCCACTGATGTGTTTTAGAGCCATTTTTCCCCCTCCTCTCTCCAGCAAGCCGTGTGCGCTCCCAGTCGCATATCCATGTTGACCAGTCGCAGACCGGACACGACCAAAGTCTATGACTTCAACTCCTACTGGAGAGTCGACTCTGGGAACTACACTACTCTGCCGCAGTACTTTAAATCTGAAGGCTACTACACCATGTCAGTGGGAAAGGTGTTTCATCCAGGTATGAACAACAATGTGTATTACTGAAAGAAAAAAAACAAACAATTTGAAATAATAGATCACAAGTTTAACTCCTTGTGCTTATATGTCCATAGGAATTTCTTCAAACCACACTGATGACTACCCCTACAGCTGGTCCATTCCTGCATATCACCCATTTTCCTTTAGATTTGAGAAGCAAAAGGTAAGAATTGCATGTTTAAAATGTGGTTATTGCCCTGTATGGTAGTATAACAGCTGGTCCTTCATTGGGAACAACTTATCCCTGACTAATATTTGACAGGACTCTCCTGTGGTCTGTATGACAAACTCTTTCAACAAGGTAAATTGATTAGCACAACATATAAATAAGGATGAATTGACTGACTCCTCCGTAGAAGAAGAATGCACTGTAAAAGCCCTGCTGACCACTGAGCTGTGATATTGTTTGTCTCATACTTGTTATAATAAGGATTAATGGAGGGATTCATTCAAATAAGTGATTTAGAAGTGAAAAATTTTTTAGTAGGCTCATTGAGACAAAATTGGAATCAAAATATACCCAGTTCCATGTGAACTTGATTTGTATAAGTTGATGTTATGGTCCTTTGTGTGTCTCTATTAATGTTTACCATCATTGTGGAGGAATTCAGACTCGGCCACGCTGTCGTGGATTTTCTGCTGTTTGGGACCATTGTCCCGTTTCAGTTCACATTAATCTCTATGACGCATGGTTTCACATTTGTCTCTACATACTATGGCATACAGAGGAGTTTATAGTTGACTCCAAAGTGCCAAGGTTCTAAAAAAATATAACCAGTCAAACCAGTTGGTATGAGTTGTTTGTCCTCTATCTTTTTAATTTTGTTTTGTTGGTTTTTAGAGCTCCTAAAATCAACAAAATCAAAATAGCATATCTCTGAGATATGCTACTTACCAAAGATTGACTGACTCTATGCTGGAGGTATGGACTACGTTAAAACTATATGGTTATGCATAAGCAAGGGCGGTCATATTACAGATTTAGGGGGGTTTATCAAACTGTTGCACATTTTTACAAAAAACATCACTATCGGATGAAACTACCCATGTTGGCGTCATCTGCGATGTTCAGGATCTTCTCAGTGGAGATTTTTTTATTCAGTCTGCAATCATCCAACTCAAAAATATTTCAATAAGTTTACTATCCATCCTAAAACATTGACTTGACCAGCTAGAATCAGTCTTCAGACATTATAAGCAAATCTATGAATGTCTGCTCTGTCCTCTGTAACTTGTGGTTCCCTAAAAATGTGTTATGAGCCTGTGGAGCCAAAGCTTCTGCAGGTTAATCCCACCTGCAGAAGCTTTGCAGGTGGGATTGCACCACCTTTAGAGCTTCCAGTGGGTTTCTGACTTCCTCTGTAAGTCCGTATTTGTACAGGTTCACCACAAGGTTGTGTTGTTATGCCCCTTATCTTCATTCCCTAAACTACTGACTGTAACTCCCATTAGGTGAAAGCTTGTTAAACTGGATATAAAGGTGTTCTACAAACATAACCCTTGAGTAATTTGATTTAAATAAATCCTGAGTCTACCATCTGACTCCATACTTGTGATGCACCTGTATTATCTATTTAAGATACAAAGTGTTTCCACAGCCAGTTATTGAAGTTCAAACTTCTGGATTTAGTATTGCATTTTTTCTTATGAAACATTTTTGTTTGTGCCACTAAACTTCATGTACACATCATGAAAAATGCTTGAAGTGTAAGACAAACTGAGCGAACATTTAAATTGCACGTCTCCATGGCGTCACCAGAATGTTGAAAGCAGCATAACATTCTGACGACGTGTCACAAACCAAAACCCAAGCTGCAGAATTCCTTTTCAGTCAGAAACTCTGAACCTTTGAGAGAAACTGCACTTTCTTCCGCTCTGCAATTCTCCTGCTCGACGATCTGGTCAAGGTTTTGCTAGCCTCATGGCTCCTCCCAAGAGTACAAACTCCTTCATGCAGTGGCGTTTAAATGACAGCCTTGGCATTCACAGTAATGTAAGTAACCAATAATCATTCTATTTGAAACTTTGTTGTTGACAAATGTCTTATTTAGATATAAATATTTAAGAGTCGATGAAATCTTAAAGCCAAAATGTAAATACTGCCTAGTTTACAACTTAAGAGCTTTTTCAAATTAAGAAATATTTTTTGTTCTCAACAAATACATGAATGTAAAGTTGCATTTAACTAGTTCAGTTATTTATATTATTATGAATGACTTCAAATGAGTAGTAGTAATTGTTGCAAGTGATTTATTTATTTTTTTGAGCTGGCTTGGTAAAAATCTTTGTTTCGCAGACCGCAGACTGCTGCAGCTGCAACTCCCGGATGCTGGCGATAGAGAAAGTTCAGCATGCCGACACGGTTGCCCTCATTGAGCGCATAGAGAGGCTATGTGACTCTGCAATGGCCAGGAACAACGCTGTTCTGAAGAGACTGGGCCGCTCCATCCGCCAGAAACCCTCTCCCTCGCTTCGGCTCCTGGCCTTCCAGCCAAAGTCCTCCGAATCCCCCCGGAGACGAGCGAGCGTCAGGAAAACCTGCCGCTTTCCCCCTATAAATGGGAAGCATAAAAGCTGCCCCAACAACGTCCTGGATGAGTCCTTCTTTGCTATAAAGAGCCTTCTGGGGAGTCAGCAGGTGGCGCTGGCCTGTGCGATGACTGAAACTCCGGGCCGAACCGGAAAGCCAAGCCCCAACTCTTTGGTTGGGTCTGTGGACCCACTGAGCACCACGGACACCCTCTCTCCCCGTGAGCTCACCTCCATTTCACTGAAACCATATCTGCCATTGACGCTGCCTCGTCTTCCTCGTCTTCCTCCAGCCCCAGCAAATGGAACATCTCGAATCCTGGTGAAAATCAAACGAGCGGGTTAGTTATAAAGTCGATCAGCAAACGTTACCTATAACGGCAGGCTAAGATGTTAAAGCCCCTGAAACATATCCAGCTGCGCTAACCAGACTGTTTTTCTTTTGACAGAACCAGACCAGAACCTCTCTGGATGCAAACAGCATTCAGTTTCAGCCAAAGTGGAGCAGGTGATAAAAAGACGGAATCAATTTCTGCTTATCCACCAACTCCCATCTAAAGCTTCAGCTGATCTCAGAGAGACACTTAAAGTTTCTGCACTGCCTCTTAAATTTGCACATCCTCCTAAAGTTGCACCACTTCCTAAATCTGCACTTCTTCCCAAAGCTTCACCTTCGCCTGAAGTTGAATTGTTTCGTAAAGCAGCACCTCCCCCTATTGCTATACCTCTTCCCAAAGCGGCACCTCCTCATAAAGCTGCACCTCTTCCCAAAGAGGCACCTCATCCTAAATCTGCACCTCATCCTAAAGTCACAATTCTTCATATAGCTCTATCTCCTTCAAATGCAGCACCTCCTTCTACAGCTGCACCTCTTCCCAAATCTGCACCTCATCCTAAATCCCTGCCTCCTCTTACATCCACACCTCTTCATATAGCTAGTGTCACACCTCTTCCCAAAGTGGCACCTCCCCCTATAACCACATCTCTTGAAGCAGCACCTCCTCATACAGCTGCACCTCCTCCTAACATCGGTCCTCCTTTTATTGCTGCACCTTTCCCCAAAGCGGCACCATATCCTAAACCTGCACCTCCACCTAAAGTCGCAGTTCTTCATATAGCTACACCTTCTTCTACAGCTGCACCTCCTAAAGCCACACTTCCTCTTAAAGCCGCACCTCCTCCTAAATCCCTGCCTCATCTTAAAGCCACACCCCTTCATAAAGCGGCACCTCCTTCTAATGCTGCAGGTCTTTCCAAAGTGATACCGCCCCCTAATGCCGCACCTCCTCTTCTAGATGCACCTCTTCCCAAAGTGCCACCTCCTCTTAAAGCCACACCCCTTCATATAGCTGCACCTCCTTCTAATGCTGCAGGTCTTTCCAAAGTGATACCTCCTCCTAATGCCACACCGCCTCCTAATGCCACACCTCCTCTTATGGCTGCACCTCCTTCTAATGCTGCAGGTCTTTCCAAAGTGATACCGCCTCCTAATGCCACACCGCCTCCTAATGCCACACCTCCTCTTATGGTTGCACCTCCTCTTCTAGATGCACCTCTTCCCAAAGCGCCGCTTCCTCTTACAGCCCCGCCTCTTCAAACGGCTGCCCCTCTTTCTACAGCTGCGCCTCCTCTTATAGCCACACCTCTTCCCACAGTGCCACCTCCTTCTAAAGTCACGCCTCCTCCTACACCTGCACCTCCTCCTACACCAGCCTCTCCTAACAGAAGACGACGTAAACGAACAACCACTTACCTCCAGAGGTATCGCAGATAGGGTGTGCCCTCTCTGTGTGGGACTTCCCAACATTTGCATCTTTTTTCCCCCCCCCCCTCCCACATTGTCTATAAATAATTCAGAAAAGTCTTGTCCTGCCTATCAACGCCAGCGGTTAAAACTGGGATCCTCAAAGTCCCAGTTGCACTTTTGATTTCAGTAGAAGCTTCTCAAAGAGGAAGTAAAGCTCAATGAAACCTGTTCCTCTTAAAGCTGAAAACTGACCTACAGAAGCAGCTGAGTGTTTGTACTTGTTTTTGAGTTGTTGGGGAAAGTTGTGCTTAATAAACTATTTACCTTCATACAGTGTGTATTGTGTATTTTCTCAAAACCTGGACAAACTCAACATTTTAACATTGACTGAAGAGATCCATGCTTCAACACTGACCGTGTTGAAACATGGATGAGAGTAGCAGATTAAATTTAGTGCAGCAGTTCAGTTTAGGCTATTGCTCTGCACAGTAGTTTACTAAAGGCACAAGACAGAAAATAGCTATGTACAGAAAACACAAACTTAAAGATTACCTTGGTCTACCAAACCAAATCTAACTAAAGTAATGTGCACACATCTACACTGTAATCTGTAAGGAGTCTATTTAGGCGTTGATGTTGCCTGACATTGGAAGTGACTTACGTATTCATTTTTTGCTCTATTAGTATTTACAGTTTTTCTAACTGTATATTTAGTTGTATCCAGGAAAACACTGTTTTTTTTCCTCTTTCTATCAAAGCTCACAGGTGTTGTTAATTTTGCCTCTTCATCGTTTCTAGATTTGCTTTTTTCCCCTCATTTTATCGAGTTTTTACAACAAATTTTGCCGTCTGTCTAAAGCAGTTTCCCAACCCTGGTCCTCAAGGCTCACTGCCCTGCATGTTTTAGGTATTTCCTTGCTTCAGTCCAGCTGATTTCAATTGATGACTAATTAACAGGCTGATTGTTGAACTGCAATCAGTTGAATCAGGCACATTAAAGCAGGGAAATCTCTAAAACATGTAGGACATTGTGCCTTGAGGACCAGGTTTGGGAAACACTGGTCTAAAGACATTTTGTCCAGACCAAGCATCATTTTGTACCTGCCTAATCAGTATTTTGAACCTATTCCCATTTTTTTCTTCTTCTCATAGTCAGGAGTCTGAAGTTCCCATACATTTCTCAGTAGTCCTTAGGGTCAACAGTTGGTTGTCACAATACCCCATCCAATTACTCCAAAACTAAGCCTCACTATTATTTCCATCTACCCACAGTTGTCATCTTCAATCTTTTGGATCTTCAGTGTGGAATTTCTGTCAATAGATTGGATTTGGATTAGATGGGGACACAATAACACAACCTTGTGGTACTCCAGTACTGATGATTTGAATGTGATAATTTCAAAACAAGCATATGGTGAGGAAGTTGATGGCAGACTGGAACTTGGAGTCTGCTGCAGGTGCTTTGAATGGTTTTAACCTGCAATGTAAAAAATGAAGTTAGTTATTGTGATGCAAAATGGTGCCGTCTGCTTAAAAAAAAAAAAAAAAAATTTAATCCTGACCACGCCTCACTTTTGTGTATGCCTAGTGGATGTTTGTACCTGTACTAATACTATAAATCATGTTTCTCTTGCTCTGTTCATAATTCACTATTTTACATTTAAAAATTGAAAAAGGGTAACTTCATAATCAAGCTTTATTTGCCACAAGTTTACATGAACAGCCCAGAAAAAGAAGTAAATTCTATGACAGTTCTTTAAAATAAGACAGATAAAAATAACTGGGCTAAAAGGCTGGCATGTGTTTGAAATGGTTGTCATGACAACATGTGGGTATGAAATGGGGTTCCAGTGTGTGAAGGAGTGAACAGTGTACAACTGCTTTACACCCAGATATTATCCAGCTAACCTGTCACAATAAGCAATTCATCAATTAATCGCATTCATTAATTAAATTGATCTCCATAATTCCCATTCTGTTGATTGAAGGGCAGTTTTGTTTACAAAGACTTCATAATCCATTTTATTTATGGCTTTGGTTTTACGAAGATTTTTTCCAATATTTTTTTGTTGCATTTATTTTATAAATGTAACAAAATATTACTTTAAATATTTAAAATATCTTCCACTTCAGTGTTGGTGTTCTTTACAAAAATTAAAGTAGTTTTTGGTCTTTGAAAGGGTGAACTTGCAATATTACGCAATTATCTATATATTGACATTATCTATTAACAACAATATTGCTTCACAACAATTTATCGCCCAGCAAAATTTGTCAATTGTGACAGGCCTTCAGCCAGGCAGTGACTGAGTGATTTCTGGTCCTGGAGTGGACAGGAAGAGGGCACGATCAAAATTACCTCTGAAAGCAATTAAGTGAACCTCTCTTCTCCAGATGTGTAGAGGCGAGGACGGTCGGCTCCACGCCAACCTGCTGTGTGCGGTTAACGTGACGGACCAGCCTGGGGGAACCCTGCCGGACTTGGAGAGCACCGACGAGGCGGTGAGGCTACTGAAGAGTCGGGCCAGCAACGGAGCACCTTTCTTCCTGGCTGTGGGCTTTCACAAACCACACATCCCTTTCAGGATCCCACAGGTAGGAGTTTTTATTTATGGCACAGCCTAGACAACATGTCTTCTGTAAAACATGGAATTCATCAGAGTGGAAACGTACCTCATCAATCAGACTCAACCCGTCAGCAAGCTTCCTGATGAATTGGTTTTAATTGAGCAGCTTCTGATGCACACATGGTGCTGTTATTGATTTTGATCATGTCGAGCAGCTGGGAGAGTCTGATGTGGCGATAACATGCTGAACAGGAACATTTGCGAATTTAGTTTTATACAGCGGATCGTGTAAAACGACAGTCTGTGGCAAATTAAACGTTTTAGCTGTGCATTGTCAGATGTTGGATGAATGCAGCTGCATATCAGAGATATGGCTCATCCTGTCTGATCCTCATTGTGTCAACAAAGCTGGAGCTTTGTAGTTAAAGTAAAAATGGAAGTGATCTGGTGTTGAATTTGCTTTTGAAAGAAGAGCTTGCAGATAGTTTGGTTTGTTAGTTTAGTAATGCTATGAGGTTAAACAGTGTTTCAAATCTCTATTTATACTTGTTGCTTTGCAGCCACAAATTTTTATGTATTTATTGGGATTTTATATGTTATAGTGTGGAATATTTGGGAAACTTGAAGTAAAATGTTGGTTTTAAGGTTTTTCAAACTAATAAAAACAAATGAATTTGCTTTTTCCCTTAATTAAAATCTATTTAAACCACTTAGGTTTAAATATAAGTATACTTATCAGTATACTGTTCTTAAAAATCAGAAAGGATGGGCCAGGGATTAAATTTGGAAGTTTAAAGCAGAGTTGAGTCATGATAAACTATCCAAAGATTTGAACATTTTACGAAATACAACTAAGTCATCATCGGAAAATAGAAATCCAAACCTATCAAAACTTGGCCGCCATCTGAACTGACCGGTCAGCCAAGGAGGGCGTTAGCCAGTAGGCCGGTGGGAGCCTATGCTACCTCTGGAGGAGCTGCAGAGATCCACAGGCAAAACGTTTGAGGACAGTCATCAATCTTTACGCTACAAATTTAGCATGTAAGAGTAGTAAACACAGCTGTTACCCTTATGAGTTTTCTCAACAGTAAATCGATTGTTCAAAAATCCGATTTCCTGTTGTTTCCCTCAAACATATAGGAGGCATGGCGAACATGTAAAAGAAGCTGCTTTGGTCAGAAGAATCCAAATTTAGCTCATAAAAGGCAGAAAATGAACTGCTTAACTCATAAAACACACCCTCCCCACATTAATGCAAGGCGGGGGCAGCATCATGCTATGGGGATGCTTTTTCTTCAGCAGGGTCAAAGAAGTTTTTATCAGGGATAAGAAAATGATTGGAACTACACATGAAAAAATTCATGCGTCCAAGTGGCCTAATCAAAGTCCAGACCTAGCTCCATCTCTGAATCCATGAGCTTGAGTTATTTTCATAAAAATGAGCAAACATTTCAGTCTCTACATTTGAAGATACTTTGAGTCTTTAAGCTGTAACTGAAGTGAAAGGTGGTTCTGATCAGCATCAGCTCAGCCTGCATTAATTTATGTAATAATTTTTTGCAAATGATCAATTAAAGCTCAGTTTTAATAAACTGGGATCATTTTAAATCTTCATAAAGTTGACAATCGTACTCAAACAATGTCTGTCGCTGCGTTTGGCTGGCCGCAGTCGTCGTTCTGGTCGAGTCTCTGTAATGAATGGCACAAGAACAGCGATTCAGTCACTCTGAATCGGATTCATTATAAACAGTTCAGTCGGTCCCCCGGCCCCTAAATGAGCAGGCTGCTGTTGGCGCAAATACAGCTGAGTGGGAGAGGAGGGGGGAGGTTATTGTCCTGTGAGAGGAGGCAGTTTTGCTTAAGTGTGTTTTGGACAAATGCTCCCAAATCCTAGACAAAAGCAGACACAAAGCCTTTGTAAATGGTGTTGGGGAAATAGGGAGAAATAATGGCTTCTAGAAAAAAGAAAAAGAAGCATGGAAAATAGCTTTTTGGGATAACTGCGGAGTCCAAATGAGGAAAGAAAAGGAAAGTCTAGAAAACAAGTGGTACTGGACAGAAGTTAACAGCATTGATTCTTGAAAATCCTTAGTATACGTTTTATTTAGAAATCTCCAAATACCTTTCAGAGAGGGCTTTTGATGATAGTATTCATTTTTAGATTAGCGGTAGTGAAGAATTTAATGGCAAACATTGGAAGTAGATGATATTCCCATCTTTAGACAGATGGTCTCTTTGTGGTCATTTTATCCATATTTATCACTTGAATGCCCTTCAATGTTCTAGGAGTACCTGAGCCTATACCCCTTGGATAAAATGACTTTGGCCCCTGACCCAGATGTTCCCAAGCGCCTTCCTCCTGTAGCCTACAACCCCTGGACCGATGTGAGAAAGAGGGAGGACGTTCAGAAACTAAATGTCAGCTTTCCATACGGACCAATTCCTAAAGACTTCCAGGTAAAAATACCAAACCTTTAACCTCTAGCGATGGCGTGTTCCTTCTTCATTAATGAGGAAGTACAACAGTGTTGCTCTGCCATGTCTTCCAGCTGCGTATCCGTCAGCACTACTACGCCGCTGTGTCTTACATGGACGCTCAGGTTGGGAAGCTTCTCAGCAGTCTTGATGCTCTCGGGTTGACTGACAGCACAATGGTGGTTTTCACATCTGATCATGGTTTGTAGACTTTTATGCCCTAAAATTAGTGTTTTGTTTTCTTATCTGAAGCTTAATAGGTTTCTTTCATACAGATGTATCTGGTTTACTTGTACACCCTTGTGAAGATGTGTAGCAACTGTGAAAGTAATCCTTTTATTGCAGCTGGTCTTCACCTGTGATTTTTCCACAAGGTTGGATCAGACAAAGAAAGGGATCTATGGACATTTCTCTTTAGATCAGGGGTCTCCAACCCTTGTTCTGGAGATCTGCTATCCTACAGTTTTTAGATGCAACCCTCCTCCAAACACACCTGCATAAAATGAAGAACTTGTTACCAGGTCTTTGCCAAACTTTACAGCATGGTGAAGAGGTAATTCACTCATTTGATTCAGCTGGGTTGGAACTAGGATGGTATAAACCAGAACCTTGTGGTACCCTTCGCTTCGTCCAGAGGGTCTGGGCTCTCCGCTATTGAGAAACAATTGCCTCCTAAAGGCATGAACTTGTTACGTTTGTACCTCAGGTAAAAATAAGGTCATTGATTTACTATTTAATGTTCCCAGAGACTGTTAACAGGTAATAAATAAACAAAAGAATGTGCTTTAGTTACATTTATTTAACAGGAAGTCATGGGAGATTTAGTTTCAAATGATTTCTTAATGTAAGATTTTTCTGCTAGAATAAAGCTGGACTTTTCTGTGAGGATATGCTACAACAATGAATTACATTTATTTTAAGATCTTCTGCACATCTTCATAAGCGGTGTCAGTAAATCGTTTCCTCCCTGTACACTTTAAGATGTTCCACTCAAGAATGACTTGCTTTAGTTCCTTTCGACCACCAGATGGCAGTGTTGTGACAGCAAATATCTTGTCATATAAAACTGTGGCTCTTTGTTTGCATTACTCCCCATCTTTAACAGCTGTGTTTTTTTTGTCAAAGCTAAATTAATGTGAACATTAAAGTGGTGGATGACATGGAAAAACTTGTACAAATGTAATCCTTGCTTTTATTTGTACAGTGTTGATTTATCTTCACCTGTCACATCAGTGTTTTTGATCCAAAACCTCAAATTTCCCCCCTCTTCTTAAAACAGGTTGGTCATTAGGCGAACACGGCGAGTGGGCTAAATACTCCAATTTTGACGTGGCGACGCGTGTTCCCCTCATCATGTTTGTCCCTGGGGTCACGGAATCTTACAGCTCTTCAGGAGAGTCTACTTTCCCCTTTATTGACGTTTTAACCCAACCAAAGTACAGCTTCACAAGTAAGAACCCTCTACTGGTGAAACCTTTTTCATAAAAGTCTCTGCGTTCCACAGCCTTAGTGCATATTTAAACAGAAAACTTGTGGGTTTTTAAGTGCTCTCATAAAGCTTATTAAAACATTTTCTAATGCAGCCATTAAACTTTTAATGAAGTCTTCAATGTACACAGGGAGCTTGAAAGAAACGTATTTAGACGTGGAAACTCTTAGATATTTTGCCTAAGGATAGTTTTCTTTTTCTGCAAGTAAAAGTGGTGCAATGGTGATGAAATGTAAGTACATTAAATGAAACACATTTTTGGGGTACCTTCGCTGTCTTTACTGGCTGTGGTTGGTTAAAACTTCAACTCTGACTTTTTAATCTTAATTTTTTTTTTGCTCTCAGATGCCAGAGTCATCCACAACACAGTGGAGCTGTTGGATGTTTTTCCTACAGTTTCTTGCATGGCTGGCCTCCCAGCACCTAAGGAATGCCCTGAAGTTTCTTTCCAGGTATAAAACCCAAAAAAAGTACATTTATCCAAGACAAGATGAGCTCAGAGAATCCAGGTATCAGGTTTGAGGTTTCATACTATAGATGTAATAGCTGAGATTGGAGATTGAGCTTTTTAATTATGGAGGTTTTTGCCTGGCTTAATATTATATTAAGCAATTTTAAGCCAAACTATTGCACAACACAGATTCTTTTAGTTACATCTGGATTGTAACTTTTTATCAATCACATATAGCAGGCAGTTAAATGTTGAGCATAAATGTGTCATTAATACACATTGCTTGTTACTGAGAAGGAAATGTTCTGGGAAAAAAATGTTAAGAAAGGTAACAGGTGGCTTTTCCTGTGCCAAAACTGATGATGTACAGCGTAGTTACTGACATGGAACATCTGCAATATAGTTGATCTATTTTCAAAAAGTCCCCAACCTTGTTCTGATTTGAAATATTGCAAGAAAATTGACATTCGTGGGAGAGAAGCTTTAGAAAATCCCAACCCTGCTTGATGTAAATGCTGCTAATCACAGCTGAATTAATTCATATCATAAAGCCAGAACTGACATTTTTAATATTTTAAAAAGACTAGTAGATTCAAAACACTTTTTTTCTTTTTTTTTTTGCAGTTGAGTTCTACTTTTTCCTATGCTAGTAATATTAGCATGATAACTTGAAATGCCATGCTAGGTTCATGCTAACGGTTGCTATAGGTTTTGCATTTAGGCCTAATTGTTTTGGACTGTTTGACATTTAAGAGAGTAGAAATAAGTTTTCCAGATATTTTGGGAATCAGTCTGAAAATAGCTTTTATTTCCAACTGTTGAATGACTTTAATAAAAGAAAATAAAGTCCTGGCAGATAATCTGGAAAACCCACTGTTCTGGTTCCAACATCCACATTTTATTTATGGCTTTGGTTTTTATTTCCATTTTATTTGTTTGTTTTTAGATATATATTTAAAATATTTTACAGATCCAGTGTAAAGTATTCTTCACTAAATTAAAGTTTATTGGTCCTTGAGAGGGTGAAGCTTCATTATTATGCTGTTATCAAGATATTACTTGAAAATCGACTCAAACAACATCATGGTTTATCACAATAATTACTGGGACATTTTATTGTCCAGCAAAATCATTTATCGCTACAGGCCGAGTGTTGACTCCCTTGCTGTTCTGTTTCAGGTGACGCTGTGCACATCAGGAAGGAACCTGGTCAGCACTTTTTTCGAGCCAGAACGAGGATGCAACCCTGACATCATGGCTCTCAGCCAATACCCTCGTCCCGCTGACACCCCGCAGGTAGGGCTTTTACAGAACTCGACGTAAAGTTTCAGCATGTTGGTGAAATTATAATTAATCTAAAACCCCCACAAAAAAACAAGGAAACTTGGTTATCAGCTTGAGCCTTTATTATTAATCGTAAAAAATTCCTATGATTTTTATTTATTGTCTTGATAAATGTCCATTAATGTTGCAGAAGAAACAAAACTAACAATATTGTCGGAAATGTTATTTTATTTTTTGTTTTCTCCATAGCTTGTTTCATAAGAGCATCAATAAATATCAGTACATTTGAAAGTATGATTAGATGTCATTACTGTGTGCAGTTTAATGATATAAATCATAATTATTTAAGTAAATGGTGTCTTGAAGAAGCTTATTCCATGTATAGATCGGACTGGTGACTTGGTGAAACAATTTTGCTAAAGAACTGAATTATTGTAAAACTATAAATACACTCAAAAGATGGAACACATTATTTTAAATGGTTATGTGGAACATCAAGGACATACAGAAACAGTAAAATATGGGATATTCTTAATTCAGTTAAATGTACTATAAAATATATCAATATAGAGACAAAGATATAGATAGAGCCATAGATAGATATAGAGATGTAGAGATATAAATAGTGTAAAATTGTTTTCTATGTTGATACTGTTACATGTATTTTGATATAAGGGTATATTGAAAAATAGTATTAAAAAGAAAAAGAATAGTGTAAAGTGGTGGGAGCTGCTAAAATGTTAGCAAAACGTTTTTTGTGTATATGTGTTTAAACGTATGTTTATGTATGCATGTTTATGTATCTGGATTTGTTCAAAATAAATATCTTTATCACAACAGTGTCACAAAATATGGCGGTGTAGTTCTAACCTTTACCTGACCTTTACCCTCTCGGTTTGTGCCTGGGCTGCCTCCTCTGTTCTCTCCAGAGCCGTGAGGATGCAACAGCCTCATCTCCTGCTTGATGCAATGACTTGGCAGCTGTGCAGAGAAATGTCCTCAGATTAAGAAAAGAAAAACGCATCATTGCTCTAAATTCTTCTTTCAGAACAACTCTGACCTTCCTGATCTCAAAGACATCAAGGTGATGGGCTACTCGATGCGGAACTGGTCCTACAGATACACCCTGTGGCTTGGCTTCAATCCCAGATCCTTCCAGGTGGGTGTGTCACATCCAGGACTCTCGCGCTGTGACATCTTTCTCCTATCTGCCTCTTGCCTTCTCTTCTAAACGGGTTGGGTTCTGCCCGGGGAGTTCAGCGCGATGGATCCATCCATCTTGTGCGTCTCAGACATATCCCGTGTCAAGAAGTGGCTTATGTTTGTCTTTGTCGCTCATTTGTCTCTCAATCTAGGTGAACCTGTCAGATATTCATGGAGGGGAGCTGTACATGTTGGAAGACGACCCCGGGCAGGATCACAACACCTACGGCGAACTGGACCACAGTATGCTGATGAAGAAGATGGCCAGCCTTCCTCCTGTACGTTTTAATTGGCTCCAGTAACTATTTATTTTTATTTTTTTTCTGAATAGTATTTATTTACTCTGCTACTTATTTTCCAGGACATGAATTTGCGGACAAGAATGAGGCTCCAGCTCTATTACCTCACAGCAGGACTGAAGACAAACACAGGGAAGGTGTGATGAGCGTTAAACACAACAGATGGACTCACTGGGACCAGCTCAAAGGGAATATTGCTGCCTGAAAGGAATAAACACTGTACATGTATAGAAATATATTGAAGTCTTGCAGTATTTTTCATTTTTTTGGACTTTATTAGTTTGGTTTGTGTTACTGATTAAAAAGATGTTAAAGCAAAAAGTAATTCCACAAAATGATCACCTTTTTCATAAAAAAGATTCCATCTGGTCTGGATGACATGGCTGAAAAATGCATCAAGATGTAAAGGTTTCATATCGATCTATGGATGATTATTGATCAGGGTTTTGTTTTAATATCTGATACACTGCCAAACTGGCCACATGACCTTTTCTGTGTTAGCCACGTTTTTCACGCCACACCTTGATGCCAAAACATGAAACTGCTGCTGCGCCAGTTTCTCAGCAGGCGGTTTCTAGGTAACCACTGAGTAGGTGAGTTAGATGATGCGACCAACTTTTCTTAGCTGGCTGAGTGGTCAAAGTCTTTCCTCTGCCTACGTCACTCAGGATGCTGAAATTCTGACACACCAACATGTTTCATCTTGTAACAAACTGGTTTGGTGCCACTGGGATCCTCACATTACACAACATGATGGATTTACAGCTGCTGCTGCACAATCGCTGGCTACTTTATGGAACGCATGCAAATTGACTTTATCCATGACAAATAAAATAGAAAATGATATAAAGGTAATGGGATTACCAATTAAAGCAGAAGTGGATTGGATACTTACCATTAACTTCACATGTGGCAGTTGCTCCATGTTAAAATGGTACTAAAAGTATTTTAGAAACAAGATTCAGGCACACAATCCAAGCTGCTGTTAATGCTCTCTACTCTAAATGGGAACACCAATAAATGTTTTTTTGTTAAAATCATTGTGGAGGTCAACATGATTGTGTAAAAAAAATAAAAAATCCTGGTTTTCAGCTGCTAATATGTTCAAGCTTTGCGTAATCTCCATTTCCATTGCAAATCCAAATCAGGCTTGTCATCCTACAGAAGCACAATGAAGTTGGTTTCAGTGTAGCCCATCCAAAGAACAAAAGAAGACAAACATGAGACATGGGTGGACAGGAGCCTGCGGCCATCTTGAGAGGTGCTGCCCGTTCCTTAGATGAGAATATCAACATCAGGGTTATTCTGTCTTGGTGCAAAACTGGGTTGATATTCCACTAATCTCGAAAAATCGCAATTTTGCAATTGCGTTTCCTTTAAGTAGAAACGCCATTAAAATTGCACGTGACTGAGCTTGTTCACGTGATAAGTCATTAACCTACATACGGGGGGGTCGGGGGGGAAGTTATGACAATTCTAAGGGCCCCTGACCGACAGGGGGGCCTCCACAATTTACTTTTATTTTTTTTCATAGAAATAAAAAAAAATTGGGGCCCTGTCAATTACAAAATTAATCATATTGTATTTTCGAAGATTGATTATAGCAGTAAAAATTTAATGTTGCCCCTCCCAGACCAAAACACACACATCCATATTTGCCCTGAACCCCCTGGATCTGCATGAAATGATTCGTTCCTGCTTGACGGTGACGATGTTCAGCAGGAATCAGTGGAAGACAAGAGCGACTGTGGCTGTTACTATGCTGCTAAGAAAAATAATAGTCAAATTTTAAAAAATAAAAATAAAAAAATAAGAGGGAGAGAGAAAAAGGAAAAGTGTCAATTTATAACCCAGTTTTTCTCCGAGAGGTGGGCAGACTGAGATTATCAACCATTTAGCATAGTTAGCTTAGCTACAGACTGTTTGCCTCCATTTCACTAGCATCTAATGAATTAAGGAAATAAATTCCCAAAATATTCATATTTACATAGTAAACACTGAGCTGAAACATCAGGACATGAGAGCAGAAGTGCTTCGCCTGTATAATGCCCGACCAACTCTGAACCTAAGACTCCAGAAGCTTCAGAGGACATTGACAAAGGCACAGATGTCCATAGAGAGTCGATCTGAAGAACTGGAGAGACTGTCAGAGGAGAAAGGGCATCGCCTGAACCAGGGAGAGAGAGACTGTAAGGAGATCGAGTCCCTTAGCC
>CAEFZX010031543.1:0-15642 GCA_903066825.1 Alfaro cultratus | reverse complement strand
TAATGACCTGATTATTCTATTCAGGTGTGGTGCAGCAGAGGCACATCTAAAAGTTGCAGGACTGCGGCCCTCGAGGACTGGAGTTTGAGACCCCTGCCCTAGAGCCAACAAAGAAACAGGAAATCAGGAACTAAGATCGATTTACCGTTACTACAGTCTGCAACTCAGAGCAGGACAGAAATTTCTATAAAATACTGACGTATAGAACAAAGCCACAAGGAATATTAAAGCCAAAGAATGAGCTGAATGTGAAAAGCAAAGACTGAAAAATCCTAAAATAAAGCAAAGCACAAGACTAAATTTCCAAGAATCACCTGCCTCTGTTGAGATCAGTGTTTGTTATTCTACAATAAGAAAGAGATTGGGCAAAAATGGTTCCCATAAGGCACTACAAGGCAAAAATGAAGGTCCTTTTGCCTTGTAATAAGGCCTTGATTTTGTTTGTGGAAAAATGGAAAGGTTTTGACACATTCTGTTACCTGTGGCATCATAGCATCATATTATCAAGGGAGTTCAGAAAAAGAACATTAATCCATGGATCAAACATGGTGGTGGCAGTGTGACAGCCTGGGCGGATTGGCTGGGTCGGGATGTAGATCAGTTGTCATCGCTAGCAGCGTTTCGAGTACAAAACGCGTAAAATTTTGTCGATATTCCACAAAAGTCAACGGTACTTCCGTTAAAAAAGAATAAGAAGATCACAAGGGAAAAAGTTTGTTTGATAAATCATTCAAAAACAACTTTCTGTTGTCATCTTTGTCTTTTCCGCCAGTTGTTGATCACGTGACTCGTGTGTCCGTTGCAGTTATACCTTTTTTTTATTTTATTTTAAATTGACGTGTTTCCATTCAGCAAATTTATTTTTGTAAATCCAATTTGCATAGTTACATGGTCAACAGCTGCAACTTATTGTTGCTCTCTTCCAGAAAGTCGGGAAGCAAACGTTCGACCATCTGTTATGTAGCAGGACAATGATCCAAAACACCCCAGCAAATCCAGTTATCAAAGTCTGACAGGAAAAACAAAACAAAACAAAGTTGAGGTTTTGTCGGGGCCTAGTTAAAGTCCCAAATCTGATCCAGTGGCTGGGGTATGACCTTTAAACGAGCGATTCATATTTGAAAGCCCATCTGTTGTAGATGAAATAAAAAACAATTCTGTTAAGAAGAGAGGACTAATATTCCTCCACAGTGATGAGAAACTCTCTGAATTCTGGCTTCGGACCAGTTGGTGGCGCCATGAGTGGCAGAAGCAGGTTTTACATTAAGGGAGACATTAGTTTTTCCTTGTTGGTTTGGAACTTTCTCTTAATAAATGAAACCATGACTTGAAAACTGAATTTTGTATTTACTTTGATTATCCTCGTCTCATATGAAATTTATTTGACGATCTGATTTTAGCGTGACCGAAAAAGAAAAAAAAAAACTTTAGTAAGGGAAGTGCTTTTTCACTGAACTGCATAAACACAGTATTCCCTACAAGAAAATCGTCTGCTCTGACAGTGGGAAAGGGCAGGGGGTGCACATGCCACCGCAGACCTTTACTCTGATTCAGAAATTAAAAAGAAAAGACCAACATTTTGATTTGCTCCAGAGATTTTTGTTTGCTTCTTTGATTTATGTTTCATTTCCAAATTAGACAAACTCCAAGCCGGCGAGGGGAGCGATCTCCTAACGACAAGCAAACATTGGCAAAATTATGGTTTTGTCAGAGTGATAGTAAATGCAGGCAGAGCGGAAAGAAACTGCAAAGATGGATTGTGATTTACTTATAAAAGCCGCAGTCCTCTCGTTCCGTCCAGAGTGGTGCCAGTTACGGCGCAAAAAAACAAAGACAGACAATGATTTGAAACCCGCCGAGTCTTCCAAGACAAAATTTTCTCCGCATACTCACGATTTATGAATTTGTTCTTGGTTTTGAAAGCAATTTAGAGAAATTAAACTGTTTCCCCTATGAACCCCGGTAATCAGCTTAAGTGATTACATCGGTTGTAAATATGAGATGATGAAAGCTCAGTGTTCAGAGTGTGTGGTGCCCCCGAGGAAAAGGCTAAATGGGAGTTCACAGGGCGGATGTGATGGACAATCTAACCGGGTCCTCAGCCGATGCGAGAGGGGAAGGGGGCCTTCTGTGGGGATTGGTTGCCCTCTAGCTGTCAACACCGAGACTGGGTTCTGTGAAGTATGATTCTTGCTGAGGTGAGTTTATGAAGTGACATCGGTTGATTTTTTTTTTTTTTTTGCCGGAGCCCGACCCGAGCCTTGCTTGATTTATAACGAAGAGGCTGTTGAGGGAGGAATATAATTGGAAGAAATCAGCCTCTGCTGAGGATGTGTTGGCTCATAAAAGTCACAACTTGTCGACTGAGTGCAGTAAGAAATGAGTATAAATCTCCAAAGCTCAGGGAAGAGTTTAGCACAAGTAGAGAAACGTAAAAAAAAAAAAAAAAAAAAGACAGCAGAGGAAAGACTGCAGACAAAGAACTGGATGAAGCCTCAAAAGAAAAATGCAGTTTAGACGAGAAACCTGAAAACCATGCTCGGCGTGACGACCTCTCCCTGTACTTTGAACTACGTACTAATCCTTCAATGTACACTAGCAGAGACTTTAATTGGTTGGCTGGTAAGTTGTTTCAAACATCTTAAAGAACCAACCACAGATCTTTAGTTGATGTAGGTTTCCTCAGATCCTTCTGCGTCCTCGTGTAATCACAGACAGATGCAGTGATGCTGAGATCAGGCCTCTGTGTGGGCCAAACCATCACTTCTAGGACTTGCTGTTCTTCTCTGCAAGCGAATATGGCTCTTATTGACGTCGGTGTAAATTTTCAATTCTTCTATTTTTCCTTTTTGTTCCGCTGTTAATAGCGCTGCATGATGGATAAGAAATACCTGCCTGTATTTCTTGGTATTCTGGACCAAATCTCCAAATCCATTCTTGGAAATGCGTCAGCGGACTAGTAGCAAACCTTCAACGTGTTTCGTCGTAGCGAGACGGTCCTGGGTCCTTCAGTGAAAAACTGCCCCTGTGGTTCAGACAAATATGTCACATTGTGACGCACCTGTTACCATTTTTTTTTTAATCCCAACTCTTATGTTTTTTTTGTGTATAGTTTAGACCTTTTGCTGTTTCCATATCAGAAGTAGTTCTTTTTTGTTGTTGTTGCAGATCTTTCTCAGAACAACATTTTGGTTCAGACTTGTCCAGATGTTGGATGGGTGTCCCAGAATCCCAGTCCTTTTTGCCAGTCCTGAGCTGATGAAAATGCTGGCCGTCTGATAAGACTGCAATGTTTACCACCCTCAGTGTTGCCCATATCTGTCTTGAACCGCACATCTTGAAACCCGACTCCTTTGAAAACTTCATCCACCTAATTAACTGCCTGGCATCTGGTTTTTATGCTAAATCTTGCGATGGTGACCCGGTTTCCCCAGCCTCACGTTGGTAACAGAGAGTGGCTGTTCTTCACTGTGGCGTTAGGATTCACACTCTGTTTCAACTGTTCACTGTGTCTCAACTCAGGTGCAATCTTAGGTTTCCACCTGCCTAAAACCTTTCCATTATATTGTACATGTTGTATGAAATAATAAATGCAGCGTTGAGATACCTGAAATAGATAGTCGTTATTGGTTTTAAGATTTCAGTATAGAGTTAAATTGCATAGACTTTGAGGTTTTAAATTAAACAGACAAATGCTGGGATGGTGCTCGTTTTAATTTATCGTAAGATTAATTCATATATTGCTCAGTGCGACCGAACATACAGTACCGTTTCCTGTGAATAGCTTCTTACATCGCGATGCTTCCTCTGACTTTTGCAAACATCACATCCTTTTCCCCATTGAGTGTTGTTTTCAGTGCAGCCTGGCAGTGTTTTGTGTCGTCAGCAAACTGAAAACCTGCCCGTTCCAGTCACCAACTCATTTGCCCCGTGCACCTTACCTTCAAACCTTTCTTCCAGTCTTAATGTGCATTTTCTCTGGATTGCTTTGCAATCGTCCAACCCATTCACAAAGAATCTTAGGGAAACTACTTCGCTCTTATTTCCAGGCATTTGCGGTAAACATGGGCTTTCTCGCTTTTTAACGGCATCTTGCATACAATGAACGTCCCGCGAGGGCTGAGAGGGAGTCTAATGCTGCACCATCAAGTGTAATTCATGTTGAGCTGAAAAAAACAAAAAAAGAAAAACAAACATGTTTATCTGGCGCCTAGCAACACTGTTTTTGGATGAGAATGACCTCTACACAGCAATTAGGAACATGAACATATACACCAGAATGCCTTTGAGCTTCAGATTGGCTACAATAAACATTATTGCATAGTAATTCACACAGAAAAATCTAAAGTGGAATCAGCAAGTGTACAAAGTCCCCTGATAATTATTATTATTTTTTTAATTTAATGGCATGAGAGTGAGATGGAAAAGATAGAATTCAAAGGCCAATTTTTTTCTCTAGAACTGTGTGCGGGAAGCTTCACTGCTACAGTATAGATCTACAAGAAAAAGAAGAAAAAAAGAAAAACAAGATTAACAAGATTGGGTTAATTACAGGAAATAGCTCGGAGACCCTACTCGCGAAGCAATATCTCGCTTTCTCATGTGCATCAGTTTAAAGAGTGAATATTTTTTAAAAATGTACCTCACAGCGCGGTGCGGACAATGAGAAACAGGTCTTCTGTAGGATGGGGGGAAGCCACGGGGGCCCGGCATGTAAGGAGGCAATTAGCCATAATGTCACATTTCACACACCGTTACCTACATTCTGTGTGAGAAATACCGAAGCCCGAACAAGTGCAGTAATAGGACCCGGCACTGGGGCTTGCATGCGAGAAATGAAGTTTCTCCAGCGCCTTCCCGCTCTTCACCCCGTCGACGAACCATAGCGCGGCTTGTTCTGCCGCGTTCCAGATCCGGATACCGTCTCATCATCCAAGCCTCGCGCCGCCTTCCCCACACCATTTAGAGATTTTTCTCCCTCAAATTCCCTCACAGTCGCCCCCCCATGTACATGTACATCTCACACTCTCTCTCTCACACACACACACACCTCGTTATCTTATTTGTGGCCTTGGCAGCCAAATTGTTGCCTTGCGGTTCGGTAGCCAAAGTTTTCACCGTCCCAGACAGAGCAGTGGGTGCACAGCCTCCAACACGCAAGCAGAATTTTCCCAGGGTGCTTTGCCCTTTTCAGTGAAACCTGGGACGGATTACCATTGGGCAGGGGGACCTTTCCAAAACTTTGAAAAGGAGTTATGCAACACTCCACACTTAAATATTCCCTGTCTGTTCTCGTAGCGTCCAAATGTGTCGGGCTAAATAGACGTTTCTCTAAAACTGAAATGCGGCCCTGAGAAGTGAGGCGAGCCGAGCCCCAGTGCTGACAGGATGACGCATCGTCAAATTGGTGGTAGCTCCCTGAAAGCCCAAAGCCAGTCCAATTGACTATTTTAAATATTAATTATTAATGTTTCACTAATCAAGGCCTATTCTTTTACACTTCTCCAGAGATCTACAAAACAAAAACCCAAAGAAACACCCAAAACATTCAACTTAAATGCAAACATAGAATTTGGGTTGCAGGTACAATGTCAAACTGAATATCTGCCAATACCAGTCACCAAAGGATGTCTCCATGAACTTGAATTTTAAGCAGCAGTTCCAGTCTCAATGTGTGCATTGAGACTGGAACTGGATAACTTACAGGCTCAGTGTACCACTCTGCTGTCCTTGCTAATAGTTTCCATTGTATTTCAGTTGTGCTAAAAGTTTTAACAGGTAAACCTCCATTTATTGAAATCCTCTTTCTGTTGTTGTCTCCCCAACAATTTTGACTGTCTTTCTTATGCTTGCAGATGTAACACATTTCCACTACTATCATGTTTAGCTTTTGGGAATTCAGTGAATGCAGCATCTAGCATCTAAGCCAAAAACTGAAGATTTGATTTCATCTGACCTGAGCACATTTTTCCGTTTGTGTTCTGCGTCATTTGTGAACTGAAAGCAGGGTTTCTTACTGCTTTCGTTCAGCGGTCGATCCAACAGAACCAATCATTTCATACAGAATTTAAATTAAACAACTGCGTTCTCTACTTGCTAAACAGGAATCTTCTAAATACACTGATAGCATTGGGTTTTCTTTTAAGATATTATGATAAAACGGGCTAAAGTCCACCATTTTCACATTTTTATTTATTAAACAATGTGTTGAACAATTTTACAGTCAGGCTTCTATGAGGAATTTTGTGTTTTTAGTTATTTTTGTGACAAACATGGTAATAAACTGGGGGAAAAAAGCGTTTTTTTCTGACTTTTTTGTTTTCACTGTATTTCTTATTTTTATGTATGAAATCGTATGAGTGTTTTTATTTTGTGTTGTTTGCTTTATGGGACTGTGGATGAAAATTAGCATTTTGCTAAACAACATTGTACATTCATTAATATGCACTGTTTCATTGAAATAACACCAATCAATCCATGCACTATTTCATGTTAGTCTATCACATAAATCCTGCAGGCGAACAAATCAGACTGTGTTCCAATGAAGAATCACATTGAAATTGAAATAATCTTTTGTGCTTGTGTGTGTGTGTGTTATGCAGGTAATTCAGGGAAGCACCGATCCAAAGAGCCAAAGAAGAAGAACAAGCAGAGGCTGCGGTTTCGGGCCCAGAACCAGCACAGCGACCACTTGGCCTCTGCGCGCTCCAGCCAGTAAGGACTGAAACCTCCCAGTGAACACAGAAACCAATGCAAAGCTGCTAGCCGCCGCTGCACCCATACTCTGACTGACAACTTTCACCCACCACACCCCCTCCCACTGCCCTCCTCCCCGCTCGCCTCCCATTCCTCCTTCTCTCCACCCACCAGGACGCAAACACCGCCACGACCCCACGCCCCAAGAAACACGTGCCGTACAAAGCGAGATATCAGTACCTGTGCACGCTCTGCCTCCACCTGCTTCCCCCCCCACCCGACCGTTGCTGCGACCGGCTAAGGTGACTCTACTTTCTCCCAGCGCCATTCCCCTTTTTTCGCCTTGTGGACCTTCACAGTTGACAGAACTGAACTCACTTCCCGTCATTAACGAACAACTTTGACCGTACGGGGGCGATGGAAGACGGAGGAGAACTCGGAGGGCGGGAGACCCAGAGGGGCGGCAGGTAAAGACGAGGATGGAGTCAGGGGAGTCGGCGAGCTGAACTGCACCAGAGGGAGCGGATGTGACAAAAATCCATCCAGGACGAAGAAGCAGAGAAGGTTCTGTTGAAGCAAATGATGCAAATGGACTGAAGAAGAAGAAGAAGAAGAAGAAGAAGAAGAAGAAGAAGAAGAAGAAAAAAAAATGGCATCTTGAAACAAGAAAGACTTGTTGTTTTTTTTGTTTTTGTTCATATATTTATGTCAAAGCTACCCCTCTCCTTCCTTCCCTCTAAATGGAAACAGAGTTTTCCCATGTGTGGCCTTTTATGTTATGTATATTTTCCAGAGTAATATTAAGAAGAAGAAGAAGAAAAAAAATCCAATGCATAGTTGCGAAATATTTTATTCTCAGCACAAACTGTTTACGTTCAGACCGCTTAATGCTGTATCTGTATAGTGTCAGTTAATTAAAGAAAAGAAGATTTAGTTGTTCAACTAGCATGGCAACAGACTTGTACATAGTTGATCTAATTATAAAAGCCTATTACTGTATTTTCAGTATTGAGTCAGTCACCATTCTAAATGTTTTAGAAATAATAATAATAAAAAAATGGTTGTAATACAAGCTACAGATTAAAATAATGAAAAACATAATAAACTTAGCCACCTCATAGCAATTCCATTCATATAGTATATATTTGATTTATTTATTAATTCAGTTTTGTACTTTTAATTTTTTTTGTTCAGTGAGAAATTTTGCCTCACGCTGTCGGTGTTTTTCTGAGATATCCTCTCCTTATATCGGTGCATATCTCTTGTCATGCAAGTGTTGTAGGCTGTTCGTTTGACCTCATCTACTGATTTTGATGCTTCATAAAAGGAGAAAAAAATGAAACTATGCTTTGATGTATTCTAGGTTTAATAATTAGGCTCCAGCTAATGTATGGTCATAGGACTGCATATGTGTACATTGTGTTTTATTAAAAACTGCATTTCATGTGACTGTATGAAAAGGCCTTTCATTACTGTCCGTGGCTATAATATATGTGGCTAAAACTCTGAAGCTGTCGTGTTCTTGTCTCACTTCTGACTGCAGTTAGAGTGAAGGAAAACAAGATTGAACTTTAAGTATATATCTACATATATAATGTATATGTGTATATATGTCAACTAAATATATTCCTATTGGGCAACAGGTAATCTGAAGTAAGAAATTTGAATAAATTAATCCATAACTGACATGGACAGACACGAAGAAATAAGTATTGAACACATTAAAACCACAAGGTGCAATATGGCATACAGAAGCTGTGTTTCCATTGACTATATAATTGCGCAATTTGAGATTTAGAAAATAAATTCACCCACTGGAAACACGGCAGTTTCGAAAAACCTCATCAATTTTTTGATAAGAAGATTTGGCGCAAGGATGACGTCGGAAATTTATCAAAATTGGTTTATTTTGCAAAACTGCAATGGAAACACTTCCCCCCCATCACACAGGTCACATGATCAACAACCGGATTGTTGCTCTTGGCGCAAACCACGAAGAAGAAGACGACAGGAAGTGGTTGGAGGATGATGGCACAGCATGTTTTTCATCATGTGTGATTTTAATTGCACATTTGTATTGTTGGAAATACTGCAATTGTGACAGTGTGTTTTTTCAACGTTAAGTGAATACTGACTAATTTGCTATGGAAACCCAGCTGAAGTCAAGGAAGTAATTGATATTTACCAGTATATAGAAAGCTACCATTGTTCCTATCAGAGATAATAAATGCCAGATGATTTGGTCCTAAGTGATGACCTATAAAAAGGTTTCTCATTACCAGAACCACCTCAAGACTCTTGCAGACTTTTTGTGGAGGGCCGATGATCATTAGTTACATACATTTTATTGGCAAGAGGCTTCAGTCTCTTGAATTTACACATATGAACTTTACTGAATATTTATTTTGGGTTTGGGCCACCCCTTCCTGCTACAATGGCAATACCTCTCTACAAGGTCTAGGAGTGGGATTATGGGAATATTTCATGGGTCTTCTCTGGAGTCAAGCACTGCCACCTGGTTGCCAATCTCTGCTTCAAATCCATCCCAAAGGGACTCTATCAGTCTCACATCAGTCAATGTCCTGTACACTAGCCTTGTTTATACAACTTAAGGCACCGTGCGTTATCATGTTGGAAGTATAGAAACCATCCCTGAACAGTTCCCATGGACTAAGAGTCATACAATTGCTCAAGACATGTTGATATAAACATTATGAGTTCATTTTACTAGAACCAAGGGCCCAATCTCAACTCATGAAAACCAGCCTCACCCAATAATCCCGTCTGCTCCGGACTTTAAACTCGATACAAGCCAGACATGGAAGCAGTGTTTCCTTGGCAACTGCCAAACCCAGACTCGTCAATTGGATGGCCAAGCAGAGAGGCATGATTAGTCTCTTCAGAAAACAATCTGAAGAAACAGATTGTCCAATCCATCAATTGGACAATCAATAGAGGTCGCCAACTTCAATTGGCGACCTCTCCACACCAAGCGCCTCTCATGTTGGACCCGCTGACCCCACTACGGGATTTAACATGGCCTATCCTCTTCACTGTTATTCCCAATTCCCTTCCTTCTTATGTTTGTAGACTAGTTAGTAGTGAGGAAATTTCACAAAGTGACTTGCACAGGCAGCATCCTATCAGTGGCTCGTGATAGTGAGCTATTCCTTCACAGATGTCTGTAGAAGCAGTCTGTTTACCTTGGAGCTTGATTTTATATACACAGGATTCATAGATATGGCTCGACCACCTAAATTCAATAATTTGGTTGGATGAGACAAAACTTTTGGCAACATGGTGTAACTATTTCTAAACTTCTGAATGTTCTCGTGAAGACTATTGGGCGCGTGATTGATTTCCTTTATTTAACCAGGTAAATCCTTTGAGGTCTGGATCTCATTTTCAAGAAGGACCAGGGCAGAAGTCTGCAATACACAACAACCTGGTTACAAAACGATGTAGGACATCATGTTACCACAAACGATCTACCATCAGCTCCTCACAGGATGTCCAACAGGAACTAGAAGATCTGTCCCTGAGCCAAAGCGTAGCCTCAGAGAGAGATGTTTCAAACATCACTAAGAGCCTCCTCTCCAGAAGAAAAAAGTAAAAGTTGATTTTTGTCTTCTTTGAACAGCATTTGGACAAGTCAATGACTGACTGAGAAGAATACTATGTTTAGATGAGACCAACGTTTAATTAATGTATGTTTTAAAAGGGAATTGTGCAAGACCACAATCCATCCCCTCAGCCCCTTCTCATATATATATATATATATATATATATATATATATATATAACATACTGACAAGGCAGGGAAGTGTGGGGCTGCTTTCCAGGCGATGACAGAAAAATAAATGGAGAAAAGTACCAAGAGCTTCTTAAGGAGAATCTCAAACAAAGGACAGATGTTTCAGCAAGTCAATAGTTCCCAATAAGTAAAATCCTTTCTGGTTTCAAAAGAAAAAAAATAAAGCTGCTGGAACAGCCCAGCCTGGCTTAAGTCAGGCTGAAAATCAAAGAGAACATCTGAAGATTGGAGTGAATGTACAGAGGCTCAAAGAACCCTGAAGGTGCAAGGGATTGTGTGGCATTACGGGTCAAGATCACTTATAGATTCACTAAACAGGAAAACTGCTAAACTGTTACAGTAATATCACTGATACTTTTCTTCTCTCTGTTCTGTTTCCACACAAATATAACTTTATTTCAGGAACTATTTCATGTCAGCTTTTTGTATGTGTCAATAAGACCAACACGAGAAAGTGTTGACGTGTTCAGTACTTGTTTTCCATGCTGTACTTGAAATGAAATAGCATTTGGGAAACCCATTATGTTGTGCTACATGACACAGTTTCTGCCTCCAAGCCAGAGGATTGGACACGGTCGACTGGGCCCTGACAGCGTGATGGCATCGTTAACAGTGACGCACTCTCATGGAACCAGCGCCTGTGTTTGGTGGCTCATCCATCTCAGCTATTGTGTAATGTCCCGACAAGCACATGGGTGTGGAACTTGTCTTTTATCGTGCAACACCCGATCAATCACCCTCTTATTAGAAGCAAACTTATTCATTTTTTGTGTGTAATACACTCTTTGCTAAATCTGTCTGGTTTCGGGGGCAAGGGGAAAATGCTTTACTGCAACCTATGGCTAATTTAACCCATGATCCGCACTGTATAATCAAAAAAGGGGGAAAAAATCAGTATTAACCAGACAGCTTATAGATGCACAGTAGCAGATGGATTACGTCGTGCACACGCTTTCCCTGGGAAGATCAGACGTAACTCCCTCCGCTTTGGTTCAGCCCCCTGCACCCCGCCGCAATCCCCTTTAAATCACATATGAAATTTCCGTAGGACACATGTCAGTCTGGAAATCTCCCATGTCCATTTAGAGCGCTAACATTTTTCACAGGTGGCTTGGCTACTCATTTATAGAAGTTCACAATTTAACCGAGAGACGTTATGGCAACAGAGCTAAAACCCAACAAACTGAAATCCCAGAGTGAACTCGGACCACATTGCTCTGCCAAAAAAATACTAATTTTATTTACAACTGAAGCATAAAGGATTCGTCTCTCAAGAATTAAATATTTCTCAATACACACAGTCGTTTTAGGCCATACAAAGCAGAGGAATGTCCCTTAGAGCACATTAGGCGAAATAACCAGCGAACTATGCGTAACGCGATAAATACGAAACACATTTACCAGGGAAGGTTGGAATTTTGTTATGCAAGAAAATACAACAGAAGATGCGAATCGGAAAGCAGTCACCCCCGAAACTACAGTAAAGAAGTTTCATCTGGCCAGCAACATTATCGTTGCGTACCACTTTCCTGGTTTGTGTTAATGAGCAGCAAGGGAACATTTTGGCCCCGAAGCCCATCGAGACGAGCAAAATACAGCGTTGGTCAGAGAAGCAGGCAAGAAATCCTGGTACAGAGATCCACGTGTCCGGTTGGAGATTACTGTATGTTGACAAATATTAGTCTTGAAATTCACAAATCTGACCTTTATGCACTCCCAACTATTTGCCGTTTAATCATCTGACCTTTTTTGAGATTTTTCTGTGTGACGCAATTCCAAATCATTGGTGGAGAATTTGCAGAACATGTTCTTCGTAAATCGTATCTAAAATATTTAAAAGATAATACAGTTTCAGAAATATCTAGGTATATTGGTACTTGAGATGCTATTGGCTGGTATTTGCAAAGTGATTAATCCTTGAGCATTAACTGACTGTATCCCCAAAAGGAGAAATAATGAACAGCATCAAGGTTAGCTTCTGCTAATATGGATTCCACTGTCCATATTAATGCATATTAAGGTAAATTTGGTGTTGGAACTATTAAATTAGGCAGTCGTAGGTGATTTTAAAGTGGGTTTGGGTTTTCATTGATTTGAGCTATATGCATGTGGTTGTGTTGCCTAAAGCCAACGAAGACCAGGGGTTCACTGTAATAGTGGCAAAAGAAAGCCATAAGAATTCAATTCAAGTTTATAGCACAGTAACTCAGGTTACATGATAAAACCAAGAAACAATTTTCTAGCCAGAGGCTGATTTACAAACCCAAAAAACAATAACAAAAAAATCCCCAGCAAAATTAGAAAGTAAGGTGCACACACACACATACACACACACACACACACACACACATGCTGAACTACTGTAACTATTAACTGTCAGGTTCTGGATTGTTTTAAGCTGTTTTGGGGTTTGATTTATTGAGTCTAGTTTCATTATTATTCTGTGTTCTTTAGTCTTTTTCTTCGATTAGATCAGCATTGTTTCTGTTTTACCTTACTTCAGTTCTTCTTAGTGATTTTTGTTTATTATGCGAATTATGTCTCTAGTTGCTCTTAGATAAATTTTCTTACCCCGACTCCAGCTTGCATTTTGGTTCACGCTTTACCCACACATCATGATATTAACTGGAAGTAGATGAAAATTCATATTAGAGAATATACATTGTCCGCACCAAAGTAGGTCATTCACATATTAGTCTTTGTTTCAGCCATTGCTCCACCTGGGAATCAAAAACTCTGAAATCTAACATAATTATTGATGATGGTAAATTGTTCCAGATACAAAGACCCCTAAAGTCTTGTCAAGTTTCCCTCAAGCTAACTTTACAACAAATATGTGGAGTAAGATGCTTTGTTTAGATGAGAATTTATTTCTTTTAAACTTTTTCCTGACTCACAAAACACTATGTGGCATCATCTCCATGGTTACAACAAGGTAGTGGCAGAATCATGCCGTGTGGATTCTTTTCCTTTGATCAACCGTTAGTGGTCACTTCTGTAATCCGATTCAGCCTCAAAAGCTGTTCCAAACTCAAGAGGCGTACAAGTTCACAAAACTCAGATTTAATCCAACAGGTGAACAAACCTTAAATTTCCAACGTTTATTATTCCTACAACATTCCAAAGCCGGATTTACAAGCACAATTCTGGCCGAAACTATTTAAAAAAAAATACAAATTTGGCAAAACCAGTCAAAGAAACCAATTTCAAGCTGACAGGAATCGACGAGCTAAAGCAACGCTTACATCTGTAAACCAGTCTTAAAATTCCAAGACATTCATTCCGTTTACAAAGATATAAGACACACGTGTTTGAACGAAGGACTCAGGAAGCGAATCCTTCTGCCAAATCCATTTTCACTTCCAACTTGTTAAATTCTGATGTTTGGTCAAGAGGCCTTTGCTAGCTTAAATTTTTAGAGCGTTGGCACCCCCTTTACTGCGTCTTTCCAGTGCTCTGCAGCTGCGTATTCCCAGTTATCCTGTAAGCGGCGGGCTGTAAGTGCCACGCCGACTTTGCCGATAGTAAACTCCGACAGGAAACGTCCCTCTGCAGCGCTCATTCGAAATAAAAGTAATGTGGCTGCTTAACGATCTCAGAGGGACCGATGGGGAGAGGCACATGACCTGAACGCATGAGGTGTGTTGTTTTTGTCCCAATAATGGAACCAATGATCTGATTTTTTTTCTTCTTGTAATATTTACAAACTCATCCGCCTGGTCCAAGTGACGTTTAATATACTTCCAGCTGAGTCTAGCGACGTGTCAATCAATTGGAGTGGGATTGTGAAGAGAGGTGGCAGAGAGATAGTTTTTTTTGTTTGTTTTTTGTGGACATCTGCTGCTGATTACAAGTTAATGAACGATTCACAGATGTCATCCTCTGGGGCCAGACTGTCACTGCTCCAGACAGGAGGGGGATTAAACCTAAAGTCTCACCGAGAGGAACACCACTAAACTTAGTTTTATTAAGCAGACGGCCACCAAGGCACACATTAAAGCATCCAGGAAGAGGAAAAATATTTTTTAAAAAAGCTAAGAAAACCCAGAACTTTTCTGCACATTCAGGTGAACAGACATCCACGTCTTGATTTACCTTTTTCTTTTAATTTTTTTTACTTTCACTTTGATTGTTTGTTTGTTTGCGCACATCAGAAGGAGCGGTAAAACCACTTCTGTGCGCTGCGTGTGCGCCTGCTGCCTCCGAGTGTGCTCCTAATGTTTGTGCTGAAATGCGGTCGGGTGGCTGAGACTGAAGCTCCCTTTTAATCTGACAAGAGAGCATTTTCATTAGTTCTGTTGGGTCCTATTAATAAAGCCAGCTTCAAAGGCCCGACAAGTGAAACCGCCGACAGGAAATGGCCCAGTGGGCTTCAAACTGTATAGATCAGTCAGTGATAGCAGCGTGTTTTTTTTTTTAAAGTTGCCTGTATTGCGAGTTGTGTATTTTGCACAAAATTCATGCACAGTACCTTGCAAAAGTACATCTACCCCTTGAACGGTTTTGAACCACAGACTTCATTATATTTTAATGAGGTTTAATAAGATAGACCTACACAAACTAATGCATAATTAGTAGTAGAACTAAAGTAAAAATGAATAAAAATTTTGTTTAAAACTAAGAAATCAACAGGTGAAGCAGCGTTAGAGCCCCTTTACTATAATAAACCCGAAGGAAAATTTAGTTCAATCACTTTGGAAGTCACCTCATTCAAATCTGTTCTGTGAAGACCTCAGTGGTTCATTAGAGAACATCGGGGACCAAACAGCATCACAAAGACTAAGAAATGCCACATACAGGTCAACTACAGAACAGAACAGAATGGAATAGAAACAGCCTTTATTGTCCCGCAAAAGGGAAAGTTAGGTGGAACAGCAGCAACACATACAGCTCTGGAAAAAGCAAAAATTAGTATTTATTTGCAGAAAATGAGAAATGGTCAAAATAATAAAAAAGATGCAGTGCTTTCAGACCTCAAATAATGCAAAAAAAAAAACAACAAACAAAAAAAACCCAGTTCATATTCATTTAGAAATAACAATACCAATGTTTTAACTCAGGAAGAGTTCAGAAATCAATATTTGGTGGAATAACCAGGAGGTTTTCAACGGGGTTCAGTGCAGTGGGCTCTT
>CAEFZX010031542.1:0-66004 GCA_903066825.1 Alfaro cultratus | reverse complement strand
AAGGCCTAACAAGAACACCGACATGCTGAAAAGGTTGTTGGTACTACCAGGGAGAGAACTAAAACATGCAGGATGCCGGCCCTCGAGGACCGACTTTGGGCACCCCTGATGTAGATGAACAGTGAAGTGAAAGGAGTAGACGTGAGAAACCGGAGAGGAGTGACTGAGATAAAGGAGCTAAATACTAGGTAGGGTGAATGCGGAACAAAAGACCTGGGCTGATTAGCTAAATGATCACAGGTGTGAAGGGAAAGCAGACGGCAGACTGAGGAGAGAGAGAGAGAGAGAGAGAGAGAGAGAGAGAGAGAGAGAGAGAGAGAGAGAGAGAGTACACAGGGAAACAGGAAACAAATCTAACACTAAAGATCAACTGGACTAAAAAAGCATAATGAAACTAGAGAAACAAAGACTGACTATAAACAAGAAATAAACTTATCTAGGAACACTTAGAAGAACTGCCCTAAAGGAAAACAGGAACAAAACAGATCCAACCAAAGTAAGAACACAAAATAATAATGAAACTAGAAACAAATCAAACTAAAACAACTCAACAAACCTGGATTCTAACGTCGGTGCTGCTGCTGTTGCACACAGAGTGCTGATGCTTGTGAAAGGTGAGGACATGCAAAAATATAGTTACTGAATTTTTTCACAGTGGACCCTTGAAATGTTGTCTCCCACCATAACTCGGAGCAAATCTTTTGAGTAACTTGATGTAATCAAGCACACTTTATTTCCATTTAGCACAATAAAAAGTATTGATTCCATTAACTTGCCTACAAAGCAGCTACTAAAAAATTATTAAAAGCTTTGAGACTGCCTCTAAGTGTATAAACTAGAACCATTTGCTCATCCCAACCACATTATGACCTGAGGTAACTCTCACAGGCTGTTTTTGGAAGCAAACCCATTAAACTGCTGCAAGACAAACTTTCAACCGGCCAAGGAAATTTCTGCTAGTTTCACTCAGCAGGAGTTGGCATCCTGCAGAGATCACATCGAGAGCGCAACAAGCCGCCCTGAAGGAGGTGAAAACGAATCTGAAAGCATCATTAAAACACCTGCAGACATCTCCACACATCGCTCTGTTTTCCTACGTGTCTCCACAGCGATGACAAAGCAATAACATCATGGAAGAATAATCTCTTTTAATTTAATTTCTAAGCTCATGTGGCAGCTAATTTGTACTTGAAAACTCCAGACCACATGTTTTAAAGTTTAATGCATCCCTTTTTTAACTTTAATGCATCCCTCTTGACATTCATGAAATATTCATCATTATCTGTATCTTGAAAAGCAAATTACACCCACTGTAATTCACAAAGCATTAGAGAACTTTGTAGTGGGTTGAGGTTTTTTAAAGTTGTCACTGCATTTTTATTTCCCTTAAGCATCTTATTCATTTTTTGGCTCCCAAATTGAGTTTAATTAACAAACAATCGGTACAGAGGGTCAGCGTAGTGATCACAGATGGAGGTAGAGTGTGTTTATTGTTGTGTGGGTGAATGCTTGCGCATATGTGCCTGCAGACTGTTTCTTATTTTTTGGCACCTCGATTAGCAGCAACTGCGCGTGTTTCACTACTTCAGAAAACAGGTTAGAATCACACCCTGAGTATCGTAAATAATTTTAGCTAAAGCTGGCACATATGGTGAGCATGGAAGATATTTATCCACATTTCAGGCTGTAAAAATCCTTAGGTGCTTTATTCAAATTTAGACACGTCTGGAACAGAATTAAAACTCTCAATCCTTGTAATAGCTGTAAATCCGGCTTCCCATTAAGATGAGTTACGTTTTTAATACTTTGTATCTTTAGGTAGATGATTCTTCATTCATTCCTTCTTTCCTGGAGTGAAAATTTACTTCTTATATGAAATGATTTTTACATTTTACCTTTACTCTCTGTGCGCCTGCAGGCAAAGAGCCTCATTACCGTCCGATGGCTCCTTTCCGGGTAGCCCATCACTGTCCTGCAGCATCTCCCAGCGACCGTCATGATTCCCAGCTCTGCTACTTCAATTAGGGCCCAGTGGTCCCGTCAAGAGGAGAATGGCAAACTGTCACCGCGCACAAACTAAACCTCAGGATTTCACACTAACAGCATTTCCTGCCTGCCTGTCACACTGCCAGCATGTTTGCAAAGGCTCAGATATTTTATTAATGGTAAACTCAGGAGCACAGAGAACTATATAAAACATATGTGCATGAGTTTTGTTTGGGTGAGTGTTTAATAAATTCTTGTTTAAGTTGTGTGTTCATATTTTAAAGGCTGTGTTCAACAAAATGTCTTGAAACATATGCGCATTTTGGGAGGGGAGGGAAGAGATTCACCGACTGCTAATGGGAGCAGAATCTTTTTAAAAGTTTTAAGGATGTCAACAGCAAAGGATTTCTGTATCCTGTAGGATTTGTCAGCATGCTACATACACATCACACCACCTCTCATCCCTGAGTTGTGAAATTGGATGGATAAGGGAAAAACTTTCCCTTCTTCCCATCTTCCCATTTCATCTCATTAAGGCAAATGTTATTGGAGAAATGAAAAGATTCTTCTTTTTCACACATTTTTTGTGTCTTCTACTTTTAACATCAGTATTATCGCCACACTAGCTACCATGGCAACTCCGGCAACAATTCAATTTGTTTCTTTTCCCCCTCATGGACAAAATTAGCACTTCTAAATTTAGCTCTGATTCTAAGCTTAATGTCAATGATTATTTTATGTATGAAGGAAGAAAAAAAAAAGGTTGAAATATACCGGTACTTAGCTTTTCCCTAGCAAGCATAAAATAAACAAAGACAGATGGAATTAAATAACAATGGTTAGCTACATGTTTAAAATGAATTTTTAAATGTCACTAGGAGTGCAGGGAGTGGATCAGACCGACCTATATCTGAGGCACAAAGCCTATTTATATTGCTGGGAAGGAGTTAAATTATTTAGCGATGTGAGTCACTGCCGAACAAACATTGAGTGACAGGGCAGTGAGAAAATTGATCTTGGCACCTCACAATGTCTGTCTACCTCCAACAGACACAATGTGTGTTAATCACCTGGAGCTGCCCTAAGGGACGAGGTCAGAATAGGAAGCTGATGACAGGGAAAAGACAATCAGACCAGCTGCACAATTTGATACATTTTTATTTGTGTATCTGTGAGTTCATTCTACTGTTTAACAGGTATTAATTTGATCTCTTTTGATGGGAATCTTGCTTGTGCCCTGCAACTGATCTCACCCAGTATCAGGTAAGTTTTTAATTTAAAGTTGATGGCATACTTTGAACTGCAAATACTCAAATATTTCTTTGCCAAACATATTGAGAAAATCATTGGAAAGAGAGTTTTGGATCTTATGAAGTGTTTTTTTTTTAAATAATAGCACCAGTCTCAGAGAACTCAATTCAAGGCACAAGAGGCAAAGCAAATTAACTAGCATGAGGGAATAAATTAAAATAGGAAGATCAAAGTAAATAAACAAGAAAGAGTGATCAATGCTGACCCAAAGCACACATCATAACAAAACACAGCAGCAAATCTACAACAGATTTGTTGTCGGGGGAGACAAAATAAATCAAGGAAGTTGCGCTCATCCAATCAAAGACCCCAACCTGGCTGTGCTGCTGTATTGGGGTCTTAGAAGAGACTCACAGAAGCAAAATGACTGCAAACTTCAATGAACTCAACAATATGAGATGAACAAAGTCAAACAGAAAAGTTGTTGAAGTTGTTCCTACATCACTTTGCAATGCTTTTTTTTTTATATAGTCTACACAAAATATTAATGTTTAGAGTCTTCCTTTTTAAAATTTAGAGTGTGACTACATTTAGTTGTACACATTTGGGATAAGGTGAGGTAGGTTGACTCTAAAAATGTAATTTTAAAACCTAAAGAGAAAAAAAGAAAACATATAAAATTGAGATTTAACTTTTTTTTTTTTTAGGTTCTAGTTGCCTTTATTGAGTAGGATCTGGAAAAACTGAGAATCAAAACCAGGACAGCTGCATCAAGGACAACAGCCTCTGCACATGGTGTGTACACTCTAATAACTGAGCTACCCAGCACCCAAGAAACAGGAGGTTTTATAGGATTTTCCTTCATTAAGTCAAATCCTCACAGACCCACATGTCATTAAATAAAATGATGATGACCCACTAGAGCATCGATATTTGCAGCCTGTCCTGTATGTGTCCAGTTCACCAGATTTCCTGCATTAAGCTACATCCATTATTAAAACGGTAACAATCCTGCCACTTCGCTGCAATGAAGACACAAACGATCTGATCTGGAGCTTTTTTAGAATACATTTCAAGTTACAACTCATTATGGTTGATGCAGTTTATTGGCTGTCAAATAAGTAAACGGTCAAATCTGTTGTTCTGAAATGGAAAAGAGGGGGGTGCATTTATTTTATGGAAGATTTTAATAAAGTATATGTAGATTTAATTTAAAAACAGAGGAAATTAAAAGCTACTTTAAAATATTGGTAGAAAATATTTGCCACAATTGACACATTTTTTTTGTTCTTTTTTAAATACGTTTCTGTGTATGAATGTGTGTATTGTTGAATGAATGAATGAATGAATGAATGAATGAATGAATGAATGAATGAATGAATGGCTGTCCCCCACAGTGCTTTGGACTGATAAGGTGCTTTACAAATGCAGGCCAATTACCATTTACCAATCATTGCTGGAGTTTCAACAGGATGTTATTGAAGTGAACATCTTTGAAGCAGTCTGTTTTATCAGAGGTGACATCTGCTAAACGGAAAAAAAGCTTTCCAAAGCTGTTTTTGTAAACATATTTTTTTGCGTAAATTGTAAAATTAAAATATTTTAGTTTTTAAGAAAGTAAGATTTTAATAATGCTGACTCAAATCTGCCATATTTGCTTGCACAATAATCTAAGCCTTGGTTTTTCTGGGGCTTTTAACTTTTGTTGAAGTAATATTTACTACATCTGGTGGCATGTTATGTTATGAGACGAGAAAAACATTACAATGAAACAACATTTTCTGAATGTATTGTATTTTTCTAAACATAGAAGATGTGCCTAATTATTTTTGCTTCAGCTTTTCTCTTCAAATATTTTCAGTAGAAAAGGTAATTGAGCTCTAATGGGAAATGCATCCATGCAGCTATTAATAGGCTAATCAATGTAATAAACAAATGTAGCATTAAGTTTTGTGTTACATAAACAAAGATAAAATCCAAAATATGGTACTCATCCAAAGTAATGTATTTTGAGTAAGGCATCTTTTATTCTTTGTGAGTCGAACATTGTTTCTACACTATGGCTGCAGTGAATCTCACCACACACCAACCTTCAGCCAAGTATCACCACCATTAAATGTTTTATTAAAGTCTTAGCAGGAGCATTGTAAGATGGTTCAGTTCACTCCTTAATGTTGATCTTTTTAAATGGATAAAACAAGCAAATAACCAATTATTTCCATCTTAGTTTTAGTTTTATACACCCATCTCTAATACCCAAACTATCCAGTAGGGGGCAGCAACATATTTTATAAACTGATCAGACACAAGATGGATTTAAACAGACATGTTCCCAAAAACAACTTTTACAGCCACAGTGATGTGACGTGAATAAATGTGCATCAGAATGACTGGTGTAAACTGCATTTATGTCTTCAAAAAATGCCAAAGTAAGCTCATGTAACATCCCACATCAGTACTATTAAAGATGATCTATGTCTGTTGGGTCCCAATTAACTTGTAGCGACAGACATGATGAGCTTGCCGACGCAACGAGGGCCCTGCTAAAGGCATAGCAGCAGCATGTCAGCTTGTCTGTGACAGAACAGCTGAACTCAATTCCAGCATTCCCAAGCATACACTGGAAATAGTTTCAGGGTTCATTTGCAGTTTGAAAACTGGATGGTACAGTGACAATGCAGAGTGGGAAGAGCAGTATTTTAGCAGGCAGCAGAGTGGGAAGGTACATTTTAAAGATAGGGAGTGAAGGCAGCGTGTCTGAATCTCTGATAAAACACTGGGATTAAGAGCTCTAGTGGGTGGAGACAGTCAACATGGCTGTCTCCAGGGCAGCTATTAATATCAAATCGAAACACCAAACATTGTTCCTTGCAGAGAAACAACCAAGTGACAAAGGAGTGATGAGGCCCTTGAGTCAGAAGAGATAAAATAGACAAATAAGTATGTTCAGAGGAGGCACTGAAAGTCAGCCAACGTGCAGCTAATGATAAAAGCGCAGAGAAAAGTATCAAGTTCATATTGATTGATGTTTGTTTGATTCTCATATTTCACATCAAGATTCTGCTTATGCATCACTTATTTATTTAAAACATACCTTTGTTTACTGTGGTTTATAAGATGGGCTGAGATATAATTTTTATGGTATCATGCTTTTAACACAATAATTTAAAACAATAAATGTACATGATGTAAGTATTTTTCTTTAAAACATAAAAGCTATTTCTGCTACATTTTAAATAATAATACTTTATACTTATAAGTAGTTATTAAGTGCTCACTGTGGAAAATATTATTTGTTTTTCCCATTCTGTTCCTTAAAGAGAAACACAGCTCTACCAAGTTTATATTGGCAGCTCAGTTGGATGTTTGCTGTTGGCTCTTGCAGAGCCTGTGGTTGACAGCTTTGGAGACACGCCACCTGCAGTTTTAGACAGCTTTACCTAAATGACAATAATAGTGAGTAGCACTCTTCAGTTTTCCTGACTGTCCATATGTTTAACAACCATATTTTTCCTAAAACATCCATATTTGTGTTTCTTAAAGGTGAAGAAGCTGTATTATTATTTATTTTATATTTAACCACCTCTGGTCAAGGGAGCTATATTCAATGTTTTTCTTTTTTCCCTTTTATTACTATATCACAGTTGTTGTTGTAGGTCCTGTTTGAAATTGTTGGAGGGAAATAACACGAGGTAGCAAAGTATTTAAAAGTTTTATTTGCTTCTGTGCATATAGAATAATAATAAACTTTATTTTTTTTATAGTAAAAATAATACATCTCTAAGAAAAAACAAAAAACACATTACACAAATTCAATGTCATTCCCATGTCCAAACTTGCTCACTGCAAACTGTGGCTGATCATCTATTAAAAGTTTGAATGAGCTCTAAATCAACAAGACAATAAAAAGATTACGATTTTCCTAGCTTATTTTGATGGAGTGTATCCACACACACACAATCATAAACATTTGTACATTCTCTTCTCTCCGCTCAGATCAAAGGTTGGCAGAAGCTTCTGGATTCCTGGAGGGCAACCAACTCTTGATGACATGTTTTCTCCCTCCTCACACCTCTTACCCTTTCTCTTTCCGTCACATGTCCCCCTTCGTACATGAATATCTTTTCCACACGAGTTTCTGTCTTTTTTATCAGATAAAACAGCTAATCCATTGAATTTTTTTTCCATTAAATTTGCACTTTTCAAAACAAAAGTGCATAGTGCAAACATCACACTGAATATCAGTGTTGCGGGTGTACACAGCTGGCCAGTAGAGGCGATGATAAACTCATGGTGCGGCTGATAACACCTCCTTCTTTATCACATTGCAAATACCTTCACATAAACATGCAACTCCAGAGATCAACTAACTCCAGCTTTGATCAAATGTGACATTAGTAGTACTAAAGGTTTAGGGTTACTTTCTTGATGTCACCAGCCTTGGGTCTATCTATGTACATCTTGGTCTAATCCTTTCTAACATGTTTTGTTGTGTGAAATCTCTAACCCATTGGTTAACCCATCTGTCTCTCCCTAACATCCCATCTTCTTGTTTTGTCTGTTTTCTTTCAGCCTCTTTGGGCTTCCTGGGACATGGAGCGACCGAGCGCTTTGGGTGCTTTGGCGAACTCCATGAGGGTCGGCTTGACGGGTGGGAGGTCTCTGGTGATCTCGTCCACGCTCCTCTTGCTGGGACAGACTCCATCTGGTGTTGGGAAGGGCAGCAGGTCCTGCTCCGTGTGTGGGGCCCCGCGTCCCAGCCTGATGCCCAGATCTGCGGGGATAAAGACGGGCAAGGGGAGGGTGTTTCTCTTGGGCAGCAGCTGGTGCTCCCTCACCCCTCTTTCCACGGTGCCCACCCTGAAAACTCCAGATGGACAGGTCTGAATCAGAGAGCGACTCTGCCACTGCCGGGACATGGTCTCTCTGCGGGAGTCATCGATCATGTTCATGGTCTGACTGTAGGAGACAAGTTTGGGTTAGAAACTACAGATGCACTCACTTGAGATACATGTGTCATTGGGCTTCTTGGTATGCCTGACCTGTCCTGAGGTTGAGTCTTGAGATGAACACTGTGCCAATCGGCGCTGTAGCTCTCCCTTTTAGCCTTGTTCTCCTCCCGAACGCTGCAGGTCAGCTCACCTCCCATCACCATTCCGTTTCTTTTTTCCAGCACGCTGCAAAAAGGCATCTTCTCTGGAGATTTTAGATGATTTATTGCCTCCACTGGGTTGAGGATTGAGTCTAGGATGCTCAGGCTGGATTTCTCTCCAAGCTTATTCGCCCTTTCGAATGTGTCTGTCTGGGCTCAGGTCTGACCGCTGCTTTTATACCCACTCTGTTGCTATTTCCGATCCATGTTGTCAGTCTGCTTGCAGCGCGTACTGACATCTGACACCAGTCCTCCGTGGCTCATTCCCGGAGACCCAGAGGCCAAGCTGAAAAGGTGTTTACGGTCATTGTACTGAAAATCCCCCTGATTTTCAGATTGTACTTTCAATCACTTGTTTAATCTCTTGGCCCAATTCTTTCCACATCAGCTGTGATTGTAGAGAGGAAAATATAGACAGAGGTTAAACAAACTTTTGTCCTTGGGGACAGTAATAGTGAAGCAGATGCTTTTGAAGAATATTTTGGTCATGTGAGTTGAAAATTGGCTGATTTAGAAAAGAAAGGCTTCAGGTTTATACTCTTCTGGTTTATCCTCATCACAATAGAGTTCATAAGGATCTTATGCAACAACTGGGCTTCATATCAACAGAACCCCCTCGCCATCTCGTTAGATGTCAGCGAAAGCTTCCCCGCCTGTGATTCATTACCACAGTGACAGAGAACCACATAAGCTGTTATGAACTCAGGTTGCAGGCTGTGAAATACACACACATATCTACCGCGACTCACCTCTGACAGTCATCTGCGGGTGTGAGGTTACCACCAGACTCTGACTCATTCACTCACATGGGGCTCTGAGCTCATCCCACTGCAGATATCACACACAGCATCAAGCATGCTCATCATAATAATAAATGTTGTCAATCAGTCAATAAGCAATAGATTTAATATGGATTTTTTTCAAGTTTTAGACTTTTAGGACCTTAAAATAGTAAAAGTTTTGCTGTAGTTTGTATAAATTCATCTTATTCGTTTGCAGTGCTTTGAAGAATTAATGTCGCAGTTGAAACCAAGCTCCTTTTTAGTTTTTAATATTTCACCGGTCTCTTTGCAACTTCTTTGTGAGATGACACCATGTGTGCAAAACACTGGGGAATCCCCCAGGGGTCATATCTTCAGTCGTAATAGCACTCCAACATGCTTGACATTTTGGAAACCTGGTAAGCCGCCAAACAAGGTTATTCCATGTGGACATCATATATTTTACTGCAGCAACAGAAATCTTTAGTTGCTTTGATGTAAACCTTATAAGAAAAAGTGAACCTCTACTACTTATGAGCAGATAGTGAATTAGCAATAAAATATCTAAGCATGAACAGGACACAAACCTAGTGTCTAATCTTATTAATCATCAAGCAATATTTGTGGCAAACTATTTCCAGCAACTGGTTATTAGTGTCTGTTGTACATTGACTCACAGGAAATATAACGAACTCCTGGATGTTGGTGGGTTTCCTCAAATAGGTACTCAACTTCAGGCCAAGTGGAATAGGTAGGAGTTGACATCAGTGAGCAGTTTTGAATGTTTAGGTCTGGTACTCAGGAAATGAAAAATTGGAAAAAGAATATATCTGTTACTCTCAAACAAGAAATGTTGTTGCTTGATTTCCTTTGAACATAGCAGTGTGTTAAGAGACACACAAGAATATTTGAACATTTCACATGAGTTTTTGGTTAGCTCTAACTTCACAGGACTTTACAGTCCTTACAGTTACTGTGTTATTAATATAAATCATGTGCCTTCTTATCTCTAATCAGAACAAGATCAATAAAAAAATATAAATATGGTAAAATAAAAGAGTGAAAAAGAAAAATAGAATCAGCAAATGATGAAAAATGTATTTAACAAACATTAAAATATGATATAAATAAAAAAAAAACATTTTTTGAGGTTTGCGAAAATTAACTATTTGTGAATTAACTGGTAGCTGAAAACTTTCATGTATATAAATACAATTGCCCTTGGAAGTGTATTGATACTGTTTTTGTGATACAGTCGTATCACAACAATCTCAGATTTATTTATTTTTTTTCTCTGAAGAGTTTTAGCGGTGCTAGTGGCTCGCATTTTTTGTGACAGTAGGCAGACAGGAAAGAGGCCGAAAGACATGCTGCAAAGGTCGCCAGGACCGGGAGTAGAACCAGCACGCCCCACGCCTCCAAGCGTGGGGCGTGCTGACCCCCTGCGCCACAACAGCACACCCCCAATCTCAGATTTTCAACGGTATGTTTGTACCTAAATGCATCTCTTGCTTGCACAGCAAAGAGGTGTGGAAAACTACCAGGACTGCATTCATCTATAGTTCATCTATAGGTCCCATCTGAATTTTAAAGACTTAGAGACGACAACTGTTACCAAACCCCTCATGACCCCTGGCCCCTAAAGCTCCTTTAGCCTGCCCTTCTCCTTTGCTGCTTCAACCACAAGCCCTGATCTATTGCCCCAAACCCTCGTGACCCTTTGTCACCACCTTTTAAAAATATCCAGAGTAAAGGGCAACAACAAGTGACTAACACAGATAAACAATGTTTGCACTACTGTTGACTTTATTCAGCAGGTAAAACAGCACTTTAGCATGAAATTCTCTAATGTGAGAAAGTGAGAACATGTTAAAAGCTCATCTGATAATTCTTAGAAAATTAGATGAAATGACAGTGGCTTAAATAAATTTTACTAACCTGAGGGCTCTCTTTCTGTCTTCCTTTCTTCTGTAAAAAAAAATATAAGAATAAAAGTTCTGAAAAGAAACACATTTCCAAAAGTTTCTTTTTTTCATCTTCCATAGCATAAGTAGTTCTGTGTTTAGTATACCTGTCTCAACATTTTTTGTTAGAATTCAGTTCAAAGACTGTTGGTATAGTTCAATTGATTCATCTTCTCATGGGTAGATTTATTTCCGTCCACTTATCTGAGGTCGGGTCATGGAGGTAACAGAACCAGGAGGGAAAATCCCACAGCCCTTCTCATCAGCAAGACTCTTCTGTGTCTGATGTAACTGAATGAGGCCTCAAACCAGAAGAAAACTGTGATCCTTCCAGCAAGTTCTTGCTCGTCTCCTGGTTCTCTTCACTGCGGGATGTGTCACAAAGCTTTCCAAAATAGTCCATGAAGGCGTCTTAATCAGATGCATTGTCCAAGATTCAGGCCCATTTCCAAACTGAAAGTTTCCCCTAAGGTTCGGGAGAAAACATTTTTGTTCCACCTGCAAATGTGTTTGGACAAGTTTCAACAGTTCAGTCTGGTTTTAAAAACATGTTAGTACAAACAATGAGATTTCATTGCAAATTTAAGAAAATCTGCTATGTTAGTTCTTATGAACCTATAGGGTTTTTTCTTTAACTATTGATTGCGGATTACGCTTGTCATAGTTTAGATAGCATGCAGGATATTTTTCTGTACACAACCTGGCTGCAAGATGTTAGAGTTAATGTTTAGAAATCCAAATGCACATAAACAATATTTTATCTGAGGTTCCTCTAGCTGTACTTTACTTTTGTCATAAAATACTTTTGTTTTCTTTCCATGTAACCTGCAAATATTTGTCAAATCTGAAGTCCACAGTAGAATAATATGCCAATGTTAAGATTTAAAAACTCAGCTAAGTGTACCGTCATTATAAAATTTCACAAAACTAGCCAACTATATATTTAAGTAGATTACCTACAAACTTTTGAGACTGATGATGTAAGTCATCTAAGAGCAGAAAATATCAAATGTGCCAGCAAAGACAGTCTGCTAATTTGTGCTTCTTATTTTTGATGAATGGCCTCAGGCTAAATCTGCAGGATATCGGATGGCCTTTGTCTCTCTTGCATGAGTCATCCTACGCTAATGAAACAAGTGGCGCGGAGTCTCTGTAAAGGTGAGCGAAAACAAAGTAAAACCTGTCACAGCCTTCAACCCGCCCCCCACCCCTCCCTGTCCCAAAGATCCTCGCCCCTGCATCCACAGCAGTCTGGGCTCAGCGAGGGAGAACTTTGTGTTGTGTAACATCGCTGCGACTGTTTCTGCGAAGTGACATTCAAATGAGCCGTCACCGACAGAGACAGAGAGTGGGAGAGAGGAACAAGCTCAGGCCCAGGCAAGATATTGTGAGAGCACGTTAGATGTTGTGACCGAGGAATGAGTTTGGGAGGACAGCCACCAGCCTCCATACCCTGACACAAAGTACTGGGCTAATGGAGAGATAACTCTGTGGAAAGTTAACTTCACACTGATTCCTCCTCCCAATCGCTCCAGCTTTCTATCAGTGGCCATCAGGCTGCTGCTGTGATCAAACAGGTGCCTTCTCTGGAGTGTCCCTCTTACGTAACATCAAGCAGCTGATTAGCAAAAACACTATCGTCGCCATGCAGATTGCAACTCAACCGGACCCCAGAGGGATGGTCACATGCCAGACAGTCAACATCGAATCAGGGCAGAACAGAACCAGCCAAGAGAAGACAACAGCAGGGGCCACGTGCGGCTGCAAGAAACCCAACGTCTCTCAAAACCTCCGAGGCTGAGATTAAACACAGAAAGACTGATTTTATTTAGAGGTATCTGATTAAAGTGGATTGAAGAAGGGTTTAGAGCCTGTACTATTTTGTATTGGTCTATGGCATAAAATCTTAATAAAACATGTTGATGCTTGTGGTTCTAAAGTGATAAAATGTGAAAATGTTCAAGGCGTGTGAATGGCGGTATTGTAATGCCGCTCAAGGCAAAAATGTTCATCATTTTAGACTAAAGTCTAAGGTTAGGCCAGCACACTAACATGTGATTCTGCACAAACAAGAGGCTTTAGGCAGAAACTTTTATTCAATCATGAACAAACACAAAGACTTACACATCTTCTTAGATGTTTTTCACATTTTCCATAGCTTGTTGGAAGGAAAAATACCCTCCAACACACATCACCTGAAGGCCGTCTCAGTCGCACACATAATCACTTCATATCGTTCAACATACAGTAATAATTTCCCAATCTTCATTTTCTTTTTCCAGTTTAATCTGAAACCAAAGGCAGACTTCAAGCAAGTGCTGATCAAATAAACAGAAAATGTTAATTATTTTTTTTAAAAACTAATTCTGACATTAGATAGCTAGACTGTTTATAGAGTGTTTGCACAAATCATGTGATTGACTGGAAGTGCTGATAATCACAGGACAAAAGATAAAGGGGCTCTGCTGAAAAAAATCATTGCTACCCTGAAGGTTCTCAGCAAGTGAACAATGACCACGCTTCAAACTCTGTGGAAGGGAGAAAAACACTCTCACAGTGAATTAATGTTTCTGAAATTCTGTAATAGTCCCTGCTTCATTTGGAAGAAAGAAAACAGAAATGATTTAACCCTTGAAGTTAGGGCAGAAGAAGAAGATATTCAGCCTGCAGCAGCTTCAGCCACCTGAAGGTAATCAAGATTGATGGCTACTGCCCCCTGGCTGCTGTCTGTCATCACTGCAAGCCAGCAGACCTCATTGGATCAGTTTTCAATCATCTTTTTCACTGTCCTCCTCTTCATCGTCGTCATTGCCACGTCCATTCAGGGCCTCGACCCTGGCCAGCAGCAGCGGCAGGTTTATGGCCAGGCCCGGCATCTCCTCGTCAGAGTCGTCCATCGGAGGGTAAAACCGCTTCGCCTTGGCCAAGAAATCTTCACCAATGTCGAGGTAAAGGAGGCGATCCTGCAGAGGTGAAGACAGAGAAAGGTGAACTATTTGCTGCTATAAGCTACCACTTACAACAAGTATATAATATAATATATTATGTTTTTAATTTTAAAGGAACAGCTCAAAAATACAGAAGAGAATTTCTGTTAAATCTTTATAAGAAGGTAATGTCTAAGAGGAAGTTGATAACTCAGGCTGAAGGTAATGAGAGGCCAAAACCAAAGTGAACCACTACCATCTTAAAATATTTCCAGTCTTAAAAACTTTGTAGCAGTTTATGCAAAAGCTACTTTATGAGCCTTTGTTTGCAAAAAGAGCCTGGTGATTATTGACACCAATGATCTTCCTGATTGAAACAAAGTGAGAAAGGTTCTTATAATTCCAACTCCCAATAGAAAAATGTCGAAACTAATAAAATAACATTCAGGTCAACCACTTTAATATTTGTTTTTCTTCTAGGCATTTTACACATTCCTATGACCAGGGACGTTTTATATTTTCCATTCTCAGAATCCATTTCACACAGGAAAATCACTAGTGTTGCATCATATCCTATATCCATTACCTGCTTGAAAAGGTGTATATAATCAGCTTCTGTTTAATAAGTGCAAAATTAAAAGTGGCAAAAGTTTTGAAATGTATAAAGTAGTGCCCACTCAAAACAATAAGGTGATTTTCGGATTCAAGCTCTATTACGAAGGTAGAACAATACTTTGAGATGCTAAAGCTAACCAACTAAAATGAGATGCTTTAGACCCCCTGTTTTGATGCAGAAGTGCAAAGTTATTTTTTGGGCCTTTTCTCACAATGATGAACAGATATCTTTCTGGTGGGGCCTCCTTGGAGCAGAAGATGGAGGTCTCAGTGTGCAGCATGTGCAGCATGGCACGTGCTGCCGGGGCGTTACGCATGCGGTCAGCTGAGGCGCCAGCAGATACTGTCAGCAGTGAGTCTGCCTCAGCCATAAAACCTGGAACAAAAAGATAAACAGCCTCAACAAAGGCAACTGTGTTCTGCTAATGGTGTTCCTTATATGTGTATCATTTAGTTTTACCCAGGTTCTCCAGGATAGTTTTCCATTTGTCTCTGACTTCTCTGCGTGTATCTCTCATCGCTTCGATGTCCACACTCAGGCGACGATAGCCCTGCAAGACAGGGTATAAAAGGAAATATTTGTTTCTGTACTGTTTAGGTTTGCTTTGATCAACATAGACTAATAAAATGTAGAAAGGGCTACAAAAATGTTTCTACCTATTTAAATAAGTATTCTTTTTGCTCTTCTGTCACACTTACATATTTAAGTTTTTCAAACAAATTTTAATATCAAAGACAACCCGAATATTTACAAATAGCAATTTTCAATTTGTGACATAAAACATTTGCAAAAACTAGTGATGAGTTTTATACATGGTTAAGGAAACAGGCTGCTCTGTAACCTTCACTTTCTTTTGTTTAGCCCTGAATTTGCTGGTCTATTTTGATTCTTTGTCCTGTTGCACAAACAGATATGAGGCAGACTTTCATCTTCAGAAGTTTCTACTACAAAGCAGAATCCATGTTTTCATCCAGCTCCAGGGCATCACACTACCACCACCATGCTTGCCTGTAAGGATGATGTTCTGAAGGCCAAGTGAGGCCTTCAGGACGTTAGATGTTGTTTTCGGTTCTGTTGTGTCCGATTGTACCGGTATAAGTTCTTTAAGGAATCTTGAAGGGATGTTGATAGGTAGCCACTCCTGGATAGACGTCAGTGATTTTGTTTGTAACATGCTCTTGATTTTATTTAGGACATAGTGATTGTTTTAATATGTAAAAAATATATGTATGTTTTAATCTAATTAAGCCTACTTCATGTTTTTTGACAGGTTTTGCTTAAGAAATTTCTTGATTTTGGGTGTGGATGGTGACTTACCATGGTTTAAAAAGGAGGGAAATAATCTTTTAGGTAGACTTAGGTAGTTTGTATAAATTGTTTCCCGGCTTTAACTAAAAAAAATCGTAATTTGAAAACTACTTTTATTTACTCAGGCTTTCTCGAAGATTAAATTGTGTGTGAAGCATTTAAGTGTGACAGAAACAGAAGATAACTCTAAGCTGGCAAAAGCTTTTACAGCACTGTATTTAATAAACAAATAAAAACATGCATTAAAACACAATAATGCATCAGTTGTTTTTATCTGCTAGTGTTTTTTTGTTCCTTTTTCGATTCCTCTACATACCGTGGATCCAATGCGGGTTTTATTCCTGGCCTGAAGTAGGGTGTAAAGCGTTCGATCATCATCTCTCTCCGAGTGGCTGGGGTCTCCAGGTTCACTCCACAGGTTGGTCTCCTCGTCTCGTCTCTTCTGGACTTCACGAGTAAAATAATCCAGTGGATCTGGACTGTGTTGTTGAGACACAGCAAAACTGATTCACTGGCATTAAAAAGATTCCATGGTTTCTTTCAGCATCAATCAAATGGTTTTAGGATCTGCAAGAGCGGAAAATTATTTCTCTTTTTTTTAATCGCCGTCTTACGTTACAAGAGGTTGCTTTTCCTCCTCTTCTTCCTCGTCTTCAGCACAACAGCAGCAGCAAAACCGCATGCAGAACCTCTTGAAAGCCGAACCCATCTAAAAGGAACAAAGATGAACCGGTTGCAGGGCTGCACAATGCCACAAAGTCCAGATGGAGGTTTTGTTTGACCTTGGTTAAAAGACGTTGCACCTTCTTCGCTCCTTCAAAACAACTAGTGGCACTTCTGCAGCTCCGAATCCCCGGTGGATGATCTGAAGAAAGGTTTTTGTTTATTTTCAGTTTTTCAAAAATGACTGAGTTAACGGGTAATAGTTCAGAAAACAAAACGAAAACATTGGGCAACAGAAAAACAGACAGCTGCAACATTTATATTCTCCACTTTAGTGAATCTTGCAAATATGATTGATTTTTCAGATGTAAGACAGACAGTAAATTCAAAGACATTGAAAATAATAACTTAAATTCTATCTCTACCTGATTTTCAGCCTCCCATTTTCCACGATCTCGCCTTAGCTCCACAGTGACTCAGATATTTGTCTGGAAAAGCTCAGGGAGATGGCATCCCGACGACTGGTGTTTCTTATCAGACTCACATAGAGGACAATAAGAGCACCAAAGGGGTTTTTGCTCTCATCGATAAAGAAAAAAAAAAACATTCACACACCCATAACCTCAGAAGACAGTCACAGCACTATCATGTGAGCTGCTTCGTGTCCTGTCGTATGAATTCTTCTTTTGCCCCAGAGAACAGCACATCTCTTTTCTACAGCGATAAGACTAATTGTACATACTGTATGAAATCTGCCATGGTGGTATAGATTCAAGGTTTAATTTTATTACTCGCAGTTCCATAGACTGCAAATAGTTAGTTCAAAAGGGCAGCAAAACTTGATAACTGTTTTCATTTCTTCTTTTTTTTTTAAAATAAAAAAAGTAACCCAATTTCTACAAAGGTACAGTGAATATTGAGATCCAACTTGAAATCCTACCATGTGGAATTAACTCCTGAAACCCAGCCTGATATGCTATTGTTGGTTTACGGTTGAAATGTAACCATAAAGCTGTAATGTATGAGGACTTAGTCGCAAGGTGTCATTGTTTCAATACCTAAACACCATAAGGATGCGTAGCAGATAAATACCGTACTTCTCAATAAGACCAAGTCCACTGATATGAAGTGATTCCATATTTAGATCAATGATTATACAATTTCTATATTTCAAAGACGAATAATAGACCAATAATATGGAAATAAAAACAAAATCACCATTAGTTTGAGAGTCAATTTTCAGTTAATCAATCAACGATCACAAATTCATTTTACAATTAAAGAGCCAGTTTGATCACTGAGCTTGGAGATATTTTCACTTAGTTATTTTCCAGGCACATAGCGTCATTTATATGACAATCAAGCAGATATGTTACCTTCAGTTGTTTAAAAGTGCTGTACATATTAAACACAGCCTAATAAATCCTTGACTTCACAGTTTGACACTTTCAAATTGGGTCGTCGTCAATTTAATCCTCCTGCAGTCCTACGATGACACCCAGTGAACCTTGCATGATCTTTTACAAGTCTTTTTTTTTGTTGTGTGGTTTTGGGAACTGACAGGCTAACGGACACCCCCATCATGTCTATGTTGTCCGACCGTGACATCTGCTGTTCTCTTCCTGAGCATCGCACTAAGACCGTGGGAAGGCTAGGAAACTCCTACTCCTTCCGACACTTCACCTTCAGCAAGGCATCACAAAAATGTTCCTCTATTATCCTGTTTACAATGCTTCTTTGGAGCATTGGACTGAGATGCATTTCACATGATAAGCTCTGCAGATGTGCGGTTCCACCAGGTGTTTGCTAATTGCTGCTCCCGCTATTCTGAAGGAGCACAGCTTTAAGGAGGAGCTTTGTGGAAATAGGCAGGGCTTTGTGAGAGCAATGCACAAAGTTATCTGGAAGCTCAGAAAATGCTAACATATTTTGGTAACACGGTATGCCTGGTGTGAAACAAACTGGAAGAGCACATGATTCCCACCTAAACCTAATATGTGGTGCTGCAGGCCAGTTTCTCTTCCAAATGTCCTTGTATTGTGATTAGAGGGATATGTTTGATAGAACATATCCCTCTAATCCCTGGACATTACTAGAAAATTTAATCACTGGTATTTTCAACATGCTAATGATTCAAACAACAAAACACTGAAAAAAAAAACAAGATTCTGAAAAACACCAAGAGAAAAGAAAATCAAAGTGGTAGAATAACAATAAAAAAATGTTGTGGTGAGACCAGAAGTGCAAAAACTCAAAGCCCTTTAAATGTTTTCTGTTATTACATTTCACTAACTTTATCACCATCAAACCTCTGCAAAGTAATAAAGAGTTAAGCGTGGAAAATGACAAAAACAATCTCACAACGAAGAGCTTTGTTGGCGAAAAAAAATTCTGAAAAATCATCCATAACTGGAAAAATGATGGTTTATGAAAGCTGTTTATGACCTGAAATTTGTCAAACATTTGTGCTGTTTTGTTACTAAAAATAGAAAAAAAGAAACAAAAACAAAACATTGGTCTCAATTTGAATTATACCCATATTTGTGAAAAAAAAAAAGAGAAATCTCAAGATAGGTGTTGATGTTTTATTACACATAAGACACTTAAGATGTAGTAAAAACAGTTGGTCAGTAGTGATGGCTTTGAATTAACATGTTTGATGTTAACATGAATTACAAAGTGGTCTGCAAACTAATATTGAAATAAGTAAACATAAGCGCTCCAAGCAGGCTTCTTGTGCAACAACAGACCGTCAACAGAGCAGGAAATATACAGGTTTGAATGAACAAAAAGCAATAAGCCCAGTACATTATATTACTGCAATGAAGGCACAATTGTTTACATTTTCTTCATTTGAAATTCCTTTTGTTGGAACCTTAAAAAGTCAAAATACATACATCTGAGTAATGTTATTACCCAAATATTTCAGACGTCTTGCACAGCTCTTTTTCCACCTATATTAATTGCAGCTTCCAAAAACAAAATTCCTCAAAGTCAAATCCACAAATTTGTTCCTTTAGGAAAAATAACTGAAGTTTCTGTAAAAAAACACAACTTTTTACCCACATTTCAGGACAATTAACTTTGAACCATGATGATTTTTGAGGAGCGTCGTATCACCAGTATGCACACTAATAACACTAAGCTGAAGGGGAAGTTTTTCCATCATTACCAGCTGAGTTTTGCTTCATTATGTAAAGAAATGAAAAGTTTGATCCATGTCTCACACGCATGTCAACATAAATTGTAACTTCAATTTATTTGTAAATCATGCAATTACTCCAGCTCCTTATTCTGTCCCAACAAGGCCACATGAGGTGATTGGCACAAAAGACAGCAGTAGTAAGATGTCTGATCTACTTTTAGCTCGCCTGAACAAACATCCTTTTGATCTGAAATTAGCTTTAAGATATCAATGTGGAAATCACAAAAAACTGGTTAAAAACCCTGGAACAACTGATTTTACTGTTGTACTGCAGAAAAAACAGAGACTTTTCCTAATCTACATTGGTCATGTCGCCCTCTAGTGGTGAGCAGGAAATAGCGCATCCTCTTCATCTATCAGTATTTTTAAAAATAATAAGAATATGGCTGTTATACGAATGTAGGCAGGAAGATGTAAAGAAGGTGCAGAAAAGAGAAAGAAAAGCAGCAAATTAATAAACGATGAACAACAATAGGTTTTGAGCTGCTTCTGTTCTGTGACAACAGTTCTCACAGATCCTCTCCTCATGAAAGCGAGAGTGCGCCGCACCTCAACTCAGAACAAATCCCATGTCCTAGTGGGAGTCAGACTAACAGTCAAATGTAAAAAAAATAGTTTGAGGATAATCACTCGTTCTGTCCAAATCACTTTGTTTGATCTGAAATATGGCCTCCTATGCTTAGAGGTGAAGTCAGTTCAGTTACGGCAGCTGGCCGCGCATCCCTTCAGCTCAGGAGCTCCACAGGATGACGTCTCCACTCCTCAGGTTGATGACGGGGGTCCAGGAGTTCTGCCTCCCAGGCTGCCTTTCTTCAGGCTTCATGATTGATGAGGATGATGCAATTGGTCAAGGGAGGGATTACGGTCAGCGATGCGTTGCCGTAACTGGCCTACAAACTCAAACATGCCGGCAGGTAGGGCCTGGTGGATGAGATAGCGGGGCAGATGGCCCTAAAAAAGGAACAACTGAAGGTTAGGTATTTGACTGAACATATTTACATAGACTGTTCTATAAAAGAGATTTGAATCTGTTTCGAAATTTACCTACATGTTGCCAAACTTCCTTACCAACCTTAAAATGAGCAATAATAATCCTTCAGGTTTTATGAGGAAGTCCTTAAAGTGTCACTGACAAAATAAAACCACTTACAACCAATTGATTTAAAAAGATGACTACTGCGCTTTCATTCTGTGTACACAAAAGACTTCAATAAGTATTTTTCACAGACTACTATAAATTCCATGGCATTGTGTCACATTTTTCATCTATAGTAACTGGGTCAAAAGTAATGAGGGCAAGTCAAAGCGTAAACAATTAAGTATACAAACAGTGGAAGTTGTGAGCAGTTTCAGCAAAGATTTGAGCGATATGTCTGCAGTTTTGGAGGAAGGCGCAAGATCAAGTGATGAAGAAGAGGGAAGGACTGCAACCCTATTTTTCACATGCAAAAAAAAAAAAAAAAAAAAAAAAAGACAGATTTCTGTGTTCATATTCCCCACCTTAAAATCTGTGTTGAGGACCCAGATGAATGTGCAGACGGACGGGTTACTGCTGGATTTCAGAACCACAAATCCTCCTGGGTGATTTTCTCCCCTAGAACAACCAATAAAAAGCAACCAGGAAGTAAAAAAGTTACAAATTAATTTTGATTCATTTATTTCAAACAAGTTTTTATTAGTAGGACAGAGAAAACATGCGCGTACATAACCAAGAACAAGATTATTTGTTTACCACTACTTTTTTGTTTGAAAAGAAGTAGGAAGAAGTGAACATTTATATAATCCTACCCCTTAAAGGGATCCACGATTAGTTATAAAAAATAAACCTTATTTGGGAAATATTTATCTTAGATGTAAAAACAATACAGGTATAATAATGTAGGTTATTTAGTTTTTGTAAATTTTAATAAAATATTGTCACACAAATGTCCCCATGTTGTTCACGCTGCAATGCATTCTGGGTAAATGATGTCAAATTGGTCGAACTGCCTGGCTCCTCCAGCCAAAACAGCGATGAGTAAAGTTATTAAGCCTTTTTAATTTGAACCGGAGTGCATTGAAACTGATCGGAACTAGAAATAACAAGAGGTGATGGGAAATTATCCAGATTCGCCTGACTTTTTTTTTTTTCTTCCTTTTTAAATTACAGCGAACAGGCACACAGTGTAGCATTATCTAAAATTGCATCAGTCAAACGCAATATAATAAACAACAATTCAGGCAAAGTTATCATTCAAGTTTTTACTCTGTAGATTCCAGTACAGAATGGACCTAATGACGTCATCAACTCATTGGTGAAAAAATGGCAACCGCCATCGGTGAAAAATATAACAAAAAATTTATTTTTCTGAAGTAATTATGAGTTTTGTCATTTCACAAACAGCTATATTTTAGTTTATAGGGAAACTACATCATATTTAGGTCAACATGTTCAACTAGTCTTGGATCCTTGTAAAACAATTACTTGTTGAAAACAAGTTCTGGTTTACTTCAGTGATGACAAAAATCCGGGTGAAGGCATGAACTGACCTGACACAGCGATCAGTCGGCGGCTTGGCATCATGGTTGGTTGATACGCCAGCGCTAATGTAACAGTCTTGTCTGCGTTCAATTCGTCTAACATTAACATAGTCCCTTAAAGGGATAAAAAAACAAAAAACAAAAACAGAAATTGCATAAATAAAATCAACTTACTTTATTTCAGACAAGAAATCTGAAACAAAGTAACAAACAAATCATTTTAGAAGGAAAAAAGTAAGATCTAAGGAAGACCGATCTTTGCGGTGCTGATGTACCTGGAAGACACGATGCCTCCTCCTACGCTAGCAGCAATTTCGTATGTCACCAAAGTGTTGTCCTCAACTCTCTGGAGGATCTGTGGCCAAAAGTACAGGGTAGTATTAAGTTTTAGTTCTGCAAAACATCTCAATGGAAAATGTTTGATCTAACAAAGAGGTGCATCACCTGGCACAAAATAACTGTTTTGGTCCACTCAATTATTTTCTCTGGTTCCAGAATCGTCACCTGATAGACGAGCTCCGCGGGACACTGCATCAAGGCCTGAGCAAATGAAATAAGGCACAAAAATCTGAGGAATAAAGTAAAAGATGAAAAAATGCAGAGAAAAACCAAAAAGAGGACCAAACCACATAATGCTTCAGGAGATGATTTTATGATCAAAGCGGTCTTAATGCTGGGTCATTAAAAAAAAACGTGAACAAGGAGGTTAACGGAGGTGGGGAACATTTGGTAACCCAATATTATGCTAATTGCACTTAGCATTCACCAGGAGCTCATTGAGGGCAGTGAGAGCGCTGGGGAACAAAAACACTTATCCGATTGGAACACACTGGATTAAATATTAAAATATAGTTTAAGAAAGCGTCGAGGGATTTTAGTAATCAAGAAACTCGAATAATTTATTAACTGTTACAGCCCTATTTATAATCTTTCCCAATAAGCAAGGAAAATCTCCACTGACTCTCATCTTTGAATTTAAGATATTACTGTATTTTAGATCCCAAAAATAAACTCTTCAAATATGAAACAAAAATAAATCACAACCGGTCTGTTCATATTATGAAGGATGTGTAAATTAGAAGGAAATCTTTTAAAACATAAGAAACAAAGACAAACAATAGTTTACATTTTGATGTAGAAGCAGAAGTAAAACAGCTCGCAATACTAAAGGTTCCCCTTACATTAGAAATGGCTTCAAAATTCACTCCAACTACTATCGCAAACAATGTATAGCCATTTTATTTCATACCATATCTGATTGAGATGCATTATGTAACTAAGGAATCCCTTCCAATTATACTATAAGAAATCTCTTTAATTCCATTTTATCTGATTTTTTTGTGAATGCACAAAAATGGATTCACAATATTTGGTGAATTCACAAAAGACAGAAGAGTAAGATGTCTGATCTACTGTTAACTCATCTGAACAATCGTCCCTTTTACCTGAAATTAGCTTTAAGATATCACTATAGAAATCACAATTGTATTATTTCTTCCAAATGGTTTTGGAAGAAATAATATAGTCTGATAAGATGTTTATGCTTGAATGATTTGTAAATAGTAATTCAGCAATATAAAAAAATAGTCAGGGACAAAAAGTCTGCACTTGCATAGCTCCTTTGAAGCGCAAAAACACAAAACAAGATTAGATGTGATTGGTGTTTTTTTTTTTTTTGTTTTTTTTTGTATGACAATGAAGAACAATGTTTCACGTTTGCAGTACCTTCAGAATAAAAACCTTTCCGTAGCTGGGAGTCTCCAGAGTGTAGACGCTGTCTCCTGTGTCCTGTCAAAACACAAAATCCTGTCAGCATCAGAAGGTTTTACTTGAATCCAAACAACTCCATATTTTATACTTTTTTTTTTTTTTTCTTCTTCTTTTTTTTGGTGACATTCTTCTCATCCAATTACAAAACATCAACCTAGCTCTATCTTACTTTTTTTTTTTTACATTGATTTTACAATAACACTGCACTTACATTAGTTTATGATTTGGCAGTGTGGCAAAGAGTCAATTCACTACTTTTGGAGTATCTGGAAAAAGTTAGACTAGTTCTACTTCAAAATCTATGAGCCAAAGATACATAAATATATATATTAAATAAAAACTTTTAAGATTTACTCAAGTCAAAATATCACAAATTGCAGCTTGCTTGATAAATGAGAAAATGGAAAACATTTGACAAAAAGTTTAAGAAAGAAATGTGTGAAACGATTAACATGAAGTTAAGTTTTGTTGTGACAAACCACAGGAAAGTAATCTACGTAGTTAAAAATGATAGTTTAAAAAAAGCATTTTTTGAAGAAATTAAAATTTGACCTTTTAGAGAATGTCAAAAAAAAAATCACTTCTCAATACATGATAATGAAGTGAAATTTTTATTTCACACCTTTTCCATATTTAAGAGTCTGTGAAGAACAATTGAAATTCAGAATGGGGAAAATAAATCTGAGCTTTAAATACTGTCACGTGGATTTCTCTTTCAGTTTGAAAAGCTACTAAACTGGTTCCATCAAGCTTTACTACTTTACCCGATACCATTAACAATGACGTGAAGGAAAATCTCTCATAAATGATTTTGATAGACTTTTTTTTTTATTAATAAATTGAAAAACATTTTTTAAAAAGCTATGTTTTATTTGGATTAATTGACCAGTACGTTCATAAAAGATTGAATTTATTCCCAGAAATAACAGCTTCAGGGAAGAACCGGAGAGATGTCCTTACGCTGGTTTTCTCAAGCTTCCAGTTCTCCTCCTGGGCGAGGATCTGATCCAATACGGACATGGCCTCTTGACCCTGCTTGATGTACTCCTTCTCCTGCAGTGAGATCCAGACATGGAGAAATTAACGAGAGGAGGAAGATCATTAAATTAAAAACAGTCAGCAGGCGCTGATGCAGGTACCTGCAAGATGGCAGCTCTGCACCTGAGAGTCTCCTCATCCAAATACTCGTCTGAGTCTTTAGACAAAAAAAATCAGTAAAAAATGACTACTTACAGAAATCAGGAAAGAAACAAGAATACACAGAAGATGAATGGCAAATATTATAAGACCATCACCTGCAACAGATTCAGGTGGAGAGTAGAACTGTCCGTCAGAAACAGGGCGGGGGTAGAGCATAGGAGCTCTGTCAGCGTTCGCAGCTGCTAGGTAAGCTGAGGTCAGAGGAGTAAATAAGTTAAAGAGGACGTAAATTTCTGTTGAAGTGTGTTTGCACTCGTCACTTTTCTCTCACCTCGGTCATTTTCGGCTTCCTGAGTGAGAACCTTGAAGTCAAGGAACCAGGTTTCCAACCACGCCACCACAAACGACGTGATGGGTAAAACATAACCAAAGGCGTTTTTAGAGAAAAGCTGCTGAGCACAATGAGAAAGAAGAAAGAAAGGGTATACTTTCAATTTTATTATGCATATGTAGGCAAGTCCTTACAGCTCAAGGTAAGAGGTTTATTATGTTATATCTATTTGGGAAAAGGGCTTGGTGCTTTAGATAGATGGAGTAGATAAGAATGTTTGCTTGATGAAGCCTGTGCGAACATAAGCTGGGAATTTCAAAAAGCAGAAGTGAAAAAGCTGAAGAGGTTTCAGCTGATGAGCTTGTGCTGCTCAAACCGAACTGTGAACGTGCAGCAACAGGAAGGCACTCACTTCAGATACAATGACCTTCACCACGAGGAAGACGCTGGTCACTAGAGTTGAAATCTGCAGGAAATAACTGAGCTCTTATTCATGTCCAGCAGAAAAGTTAGGAGACGTTCACTTGAATTTGAATAACTTTGTGTTTTGCTGTGTCTGAGCTGACTTACCGCGACAACCCACCAGTGTTTCAACCGAAATGCTGCATAGCCAATTTGTAGACAGAGGAAACGAAACAAGGCAAGGAGCTGACATGAAGAAGAAGAGAAGGGGAAGCAAATGATGTCACCAAGTGCTAAACTTTGCAAATGCTTTCAACTGGAGGAAATGTACATCCAAGCTCCCCAAAAAGAGTCAAGATCATAAAATTTAGATTCACACTAAAACAATAAGGATTGGGCACTTACGACTATGTCAAAGAAGGAAGACTTGAAGTTATATCTGATGACCTCATTTGCTAGATTTTCCAAAATCGGACCAGTCACCTGAAGGACAGCAAGGGAGGAGTCCAAACGGTTACTGAACAATTGAATTAAGAGAATTTTGTATCTTAAACATGTCTATGAATAAACATGCATTTACATTTAGCTCTATAATCCACAGAAGTGTGATGAAGAGGAGGTCAAAGGTCACAAAGAGACAGAAGGTGCGCCGGACATCAGAGACAGCTTTGTGTGCCACAGGTGGAAGCAGGAGGTACGGGGAAGGGAGGGACAGCGACGTGGAGTAGGAGGCGTTCAGGGAGGCAATGGCAGGGAGGCTACCCTCGTCCTGCATTGCTCTTGCCAAAGCGGTATTTTTCCTCTGCAAAAATAATGGAGAATAAAAAAAAGGACTGATTCAATCTCACATCAAAGTACTGTATTTTCCAGACTATAAGTCACTCTTTTTTCTCAGTTTGGGTGGTCCTGTGACATCAGGTGTTTCAACAACTGACAGTACAGTAGACTCGATTTGGGAACCAATAGTACAACAACTGTTACATTTTTTAGCTGCTGCAGTTCACTTTCACACTATAAAACTAACTAAACCCTTTGAGCAACCTGTTCACTCGCTTGCCTGTGTTGGTGCTGCACCATGAATCACTGAAGGAAATGACACAAAAACCTCTGAAGAAGACACTGAGCACAACTTTCTTACTCACAAATTTGTTTGTGTCTTTGGGAGATATTTCTCCCACCAGCGCTGGATCCACACTTTCATTTTGGTTACATTTACCCAGAACGCCCTGCGCTATAGTCCACTTCCTGCTTTTGGAACTGTCTCTGGCATTCTCATATGTATTTGAACGTCATCGGAGTTAATGTCAATCAAAGCAAGATCTAGCTTTTTAGCCGGACCAGAGTTCACCTTTTTGTCCGTATCAGAGTTCGATTGTGGATTCACACCTCCCCAAATAAATGATCTTTCTAGGCAAACAAACTAGAATTCCATTAAAACAGACTAAACAAGGCTGGTGTGAAACACATACAGAGTCCAGAGCAACTTATATATGTTTTTTTTCCCTTTTCATAATGCTTTTTTTTTTTTTTTACTGATGTGTTAAATGTGATTCATACAGACAAACATGAGCGAGGGATTAAACATTACTGTATGTAGCCGCGAGGGAAGCTTAACAAAGGCAGAAAATAAGATACCCTGAGCTGGAGGAACAAGTCCACAGCCGGGTGCTTTAAGAAACATGTTGTGAGGCTTGAAAACAATGTAGTTATGTGTCCACGCCCTGGTAGTTGTAACGGAGGTGAATATAAATGAAACAAATGGTTTCAATGAATGCAGCCGACTCTTTATGACCCTAGATTTACACTGCATGAGTCTCCACAAGTTTTATCTAAAATTATTTATGCCATTTCCAATAATCAATAAAAAAGTGTTTATTGGCATTCAAATGTTAGTAAATTCCCAGTTGCATTTCTGACAATTAATGTTTTTGCACTCAATGTTTGAGCTTGGAACTACATTAACCTTCAGTTCCACAGATTGTGAAATTTAAGTCAAGACTATGGCTGGTCCTGTCCTAAACCATGATTTGAATTGCAGTCAAAGGAAAGTGTTTGGTAAAACTGAAAGAACATTTTAAATCTTAATCTGACATGTTCAATAAGTTTGAGCCTAATTAATGACTTCTAAGTATAAGTGGTAAATAAATTACCAAGTGAAGAAGCCTTCTAGGTATTATGCTTTTTTCAGACAACCAGGGGAAGTGATATTAAAAGATGGAACCAATTATTTTGGCTTATGAAATTAACAATTGCTTTCATTGTCCTTTTGCCATCCACCTGATCATGCTTCCCACAAATGTGTCCTCTGTTTACACATTACCAGGCTTCCTCTTCTTTGGCTTTTCTGTTGCTTATGGTAAATCTAACCTGAAACTACACACAACTGCTATAAAAACATCTGCGCCATCATTTAATTTCCCTTAATTTGCTTTTTGGTTGAGTTAAACATAATCTACTTAACATAAAACATTCACTGAACCATTAAACATTACTTTGGTCTCCAACTGGCCTCATAAATAGTTTTAGCTGAACTTGCATTGCGATTAAACCAATTCATTTATGCGCTTCATGACAGACAGCTTGTGATTTAAAATCACTCACGGGAAGGATGTTATTGTGCTGAATCATTTTAAAATAATAATGGTTGCTCTATGACATCAGGTTTTAGTAGAGTTGTAGCAGTATAACAGCCTGCTTGTTAGGCCAATGAACCGACAAACATTCAGACCCGAGTGCTTTCTAATTATATCTGCAGCCATTTCTAAAGACCCTTTGCCCCAGGATTGATAAATAAGTCCAGGACTCTCCAACTACAGCGAAAACTGTCTACATCACAAGAAGTTCGGGTGGTATTTGGTGTGAAATCCCATGACTGACGAGTTGTTACTCGAAGCTAAAAACAAATATCCAACTGTGTGTGTTAGCAAACTGGCTACTAGTGCGAAACAAATAAGAAAAATTGCCAGGTTATCAAGCTAAACCCAGAGTAAATTAATTAAACATGCACAAATCAAGTTATATTTATCAAACTGATACTCACTGCCGCTAGCTTTTCCCCTGTTAGCTTCACAAACCTTTTTCCGAACAAGTTTTACCAGGTAACAACTTTAAATGTAAAATAATCATATTATATTTCCATAAGGGAACTATAGCGAATACTATCACAAATATATGAGGCGCTGTTAGAAAAGGCTCATATGGGAAATTTAAAGCACTAAACTCACTTGATTTAGCACAACATCGGCTAGCGAGTCTTCCGGAGTTACCAAAGATGAACTGTTGTACCAAGATGCATCACTACACTTCTCCGACAAATGGTGAGTCACGTGACAAATAACAAAGACCCATATTTCAACATGCTGACTGCACAGGCGGTTTTAGTTGTTTTGACAGGAAGTATATTTGTTATAAAAGGGGGTGAAAGTAGTTTTGAATTCTTGCCGGCATTATGACAAAAAGCGTCAATGGCTCATTTTCTCTCGCTTCATGCATTTACAAAGAAATCCAAACCCAAGCAAATAAAACTTGTTTTGACTGTGTTGTGGCTACTTGTATGGATAAGGTAGAAATTAGAAGCACTTGACAATGTGTATTTTAATTGGTAAGGCAGGCTGTATGTATATTAGCTTGCTACAGTTCAGTCAAACTCTCAAAGTCAGTATGGGCTTTTCTAGTAATATAATAGGTATTAGCCTACCACATATGGTAGTATATTCTGAATATTTGGTAATATAGTGAAATGCAGTGTCCTGACTGGTCGCTCTACTAACCCTCAGCCTCAGTTTGCTCCAAATCCTGTGCAGGTTGGTATCTGATTTTGAACTTTTCATCTTCGTTTTCCAGTACTTTTCTTTTGAACAAGGAATCAATTGTCCTCCGCACTAACTTTTGATTTCGTTTGAATTAAAAACTGTTCCATTGTGTTTTCACAGTTTTTATATAAAACTCTATAGATGACGATAGATTTATTGTTCTTTTTATCCTAAGGCGAGCGGCGTATTTTAATGTCTGTACACCACTCGTGTAAAATGTCCTAGTTCATTAAATCAAATGCACCAATCCCCTTAGCAACCATCGTGTTGCTAATGATGCAACGTGCATGTTGCTAGCGGATTCTGACCCATAGTGCAGCCGTGACTGGTTCTGAACGAGGCCTTTACGCAGAATCTTTTGGTGGTACCGAAATTTACCGGCTTATTTCACCCCTGATTAGTGATTCTTGGGAAAAGGGACAAAACAGGTCCTATGGATAAAGCACAAAATTTGAATAAAATATATGTTTTTCAAATATCTGACTAAACTAACCTGGGCCATGTGAGCACAACAATGTATATTTTCCTGTTGTTTGCTGAATTTTTTTTTTTTTTCATTTTAAACATTGTTGTAGGTGGATGGTGTCTTTAAAATCCCTTGTCCTGGAGCAGAACTCAATACATTATAACAGTTTAAAACAATTAAAGGAATACTAAGTTAATATATTATGCCAATTAAATATAGGTGTTCAAATAAATAATTATAAAAGTATCAATAAATTGAATTAAAAATCATTTTTATATATTTTCCAATTGAAATTTGTCCCAAGTTTTTGTCAACACCGTCAGACATAAAAATAATGTAAAAAAAAAAAAAAATCAGGCATTATTGGGGGCATCAGAACTTCTGAGGACCCCATGACCTCTTCCTTTGCTAAGAGGGCTAAGCAGCTCTAGTTAGCTTATGTTATTCTTTAGTTTTTTCTTCTGTTTTATTCCTAAGTTGTTCTTCACAACCATAACTGCCAATTTACTAAATTTTGATGAAGTTTTGTGAAATAAATGCTTAATTTCAGTATACTGAAAAGATTTCATGGACCTATTATAAAATCCCTCTATTGTTTAGACTTGAAATTCAACAGAGTTACTTCTGGTTTCGGTAGAGAACATAATTTGTCCAAGATTTTGCAAGAGAAAAATTACATTTTCACTTATTTTCCAGAGGTAGTGAAAATAACTTAAGTTCGCGCAATTGTTCCTCTTAATACCGTATTACATTTCAAAAATATGTAGAGGTCTATCAAATTTGAAATGTTTTATCTCTTGGGATAAAAAAAAAAATTCCAATATTTTTCTCATGCATAGATAAGGAGGGGATAGATGAGTGATACAAAAGAAACACACACAAACTCACACCAAACACAGACTGAAGTAAAGTATGAGAAAAAAACGTCTTTATTTTGATACCATAGAGTTGCTCACTTTAAGACAACCACATCACATTATGAAACGAGTGGAAAACAAAAGAGAAATGAGGAGAAAATAAGCAGAAATATGTTCATACAAGTTTTACTTCTGTCTTTTCTTTAAAGTTGGGCCAAGAAAAGTAGGAGGGTCACAGAAAGCAAAGAGATGACTGCACACACGACCTACTGCTCATCCAGTCAGTTTTGTCAGAGGTTAAAAAAACGATTCAGTTTTATGTACAAACAGCAGCCCGGAGGGAACAAACAGCACAATGCAACCACCCTCTGGTACATTTGGAAACCTTCCCATGCATTACTACCACCGGTTAAAAAGAATTTGAATTAGACTGATTGTGACTTTATTTATTTCACATTTAGTTCAATAAAATATGGTTTTATCAACTGTAAAATACTAATGTAACATTTGTGTACAAAGCACATTTGACTGATTTACAAAAAAAAAAAAAAAAAGCACAATGCCTAGTTTTAGGCACCTGGTGCTGCATGTCACATGCTTAAAAACAGGCAGCCAAGCTCATAAACTCCACTTCAGACTAGAAAAATAGCTCTTACTGCATAAAATTATGTGGGAGCAATCCAAAATGTAACATTATAAAAGAGTTAATATACAAAAACCTGTATGAGATCTTAATTTTGTTTCAATAAACAATAAGAAATTTAACTTGAACTAAAATATGGAGGCAGTAGATGTTTCTTTTTTAGTATTAGTTTTAAAATTAGAGGTAGAATTTCCCTTTAAGTTTAAATGCCAAATCCTACAAAGTGAAATAAATGAAGAAAACAAAACACATACACAAATTGAATCGATACCTTCTAGATAAAAGCATGCTTTAGATTTTTGAGAATGATTTGGTTTAATTAAAAATAAACAATTTAGCTCAAAAATAATAAAATCAATCTGCTTTTCTTTCATGAGGACTTGGTATAATCTTGAAATATTTCATATAGACATAATTACAGGCAAAGCAATGAAAGGTCTAAAGTTAAGTGTAAGAGACAAAATCAATACATTATTGATTATAAGTAAATTAGAAAAAAGGGAGCTGCAGGTTGGACTTCATAACCCTGTCAAGCTTTTGTTCACCACAAGATGGCAGCACACACTAAGGGCTGATTCGAACAATGCAAGCCTTGATTTCAAAATGAAGCAGAACACATCATGTTTAAAGACCTCTAAGTGCTTTCACAGATGGTCATAAAAGAGCTACTTTGAGTCTTAAATTATACCCAAGAATTTGTATTATCTGTTCAACCTTCTAGCCTCTTTAAAGTAATGTTTAGCTCTGAGCTGAAGCATTAACAGTGAAGGGAGGACTTCCACTTGCAGAGCTTTTGGTCACACTGACCTTGGCCCATTCAAGCTCATTATAAAAACGGATCAGCAGGGCCAAAGTGGCGTCAGCGCAATGCTCTGTCAGTAGATCATTCCTCACCTGCTCATAAGATTTTTCACTTTGAATCCAGCAGACCCTTTAGAGGGTGAATAGTACAAAAACTTTACTTACTCACACGCACATGGAATTTTCTATCATTCTCACATCTCACCAACAAGTGAGCCTCCACAAATGTAACCACTTCTTCTTTTCTACAAGTTTTCAGATTATAAACCATTTGACAACACCAATTCTTTCCCCAAATCGTCTCTCTAAAATAGGTCCTCCACTCTCCCCTCAGTTACACCCCCAACTGTTCTCAATCTTGTCCTCCTTCTTTTCTACATCCTCCTCCTCTTCATCTTCCTCCTGTGGTGTTTCTTTCTCCGTGGTCGTCTCTTTCACGCTGGAAAAAGTAGTTGCTGTGTCTTGATGATCTGAAGAAACAAAACAAAAATCAAAAAGAGCAATAAAACGTTTTGTTTTCCTTTTATTTTTATCCATCGTGCACCAGAAGCTATATGGGTTATTTCAGGTAAGGCAATTAATTACAAACTATCAAGTGTTTGTTGGTGTTGTATGTTTGTGACTTGGCAGAACTGCTTGTAATCAGCTGTTTTGTAAGTTTTGTTTCTTTATTGCACACAATATCTGTAAAGCTTTAATAAACAGTCCAGTTTTCCACATTTTGTTTTAACCCAGTTTAAAGGCAACCAAAGGTGGTTCATACAAGAATGGCTCTATGGGCAAGTCCTTCTTTCTGATGCCTCACCAAACAACCAAAACACAGAAATCCATCCAAGATTTTGAGGCAGGATAAAACACAGCCATTTTAAACACAAATTTGTAACCTAGTCTCCTTATTTTCAGTATCATGCAGGGGGCAACACCTCAACACATACAGGAAATAACCTCCCATAAAACACTTGTTCAGTGTGCAAGTGAAAGATAGATTATACTTTTTATCTGGTACATGGATGCTCCTTTACCCTCTCCTCTACCCCTGTTTCATGTTGCGCCCTGCCTAACTACATATATGACCTATATCAACAGTATATAGGAATTGAAGACATTTAGATCCATAGCTAGTCCTTAAATATCTGGCTGTACAGAAGCCAATAGGTCATGATAAACAAGAGTGTCATCTCTATAGAAAGAAATATACTTCAAAGAACTCAACAGGTTTCACTTTCCAGAGGAAATCCATCATTCACTAAAAGTGGATTTAACTTTTAGATGACCAACACTACATAACTCTGTTCTTTAGCAAGTGATTTAAAGACAGTCAGTCCAGGCTGGAGTCCCCCGCCCCCCAAAAAAAAAAAAGATTATTTATGTCAAAAATCAGTTAACTTTGCTCAAACAGTCATGCAACAAAAACAGATTTTCTTCATACTAATGGACACAAATTGTGTGTTTCTTTAAATTAGGCTGGAAAAACACTGAAAGAAATTCATTTTACAAAGAGATTTTAGAAACCATACCACCTTCCTAGATCTTGTCATTTGTCCCTACAGATTACCCTCACAACTAACTGACTTCCCTCACAAATCTCAGATTGTCTCACTGACACATTCACTAGCACCTGCATTAGATAGACCTGTCCAAAAGTAAATCTATTGACAGCAACATAGTGAAAACAACTTCAAACTCTGAATCAGAATGGTGAAGGAAAGGAATTTAAATGACTGCAAATAGTTGTTGCTACCAGATGGACTAGTTTGGGTATTTCAGAAACTGTTGATTTACAGGGATATTCAGGCACCATCATTTTTTCTTGGTTACACATAGGCCCAAAAAGAGAACATATCCAGTGAGCAGCAGTTCTTAGATGAAAATGCCTCATTGATGGGGGAGGTTAGAGGAGAGTTGGTAAACTGATTCAGGATAATAGACAGGCAAAAGTAGCTCAAGTAATGACTCACTGTGGAAAACTATTGATGAATGCACAACATGTCAAACCTTGAAGTAAACAGTGCTGCTCCTGATAAGAACAGGGAACAGAGGCTGTGATGGAAACAGGTTAAACAAAAACTGGCTATTATCAGATTGGAAATATTTTGCCTGTTTCAATGGATTGTGAGTTCGGTTGTGGCATTTAGAGGGTTGTGTCAAAATTTGACATAAAAAGAACATTGAAGCACTGATGCATCATGCCTTGTATGAAGGGTTCAGGCTGCTGCTTTGTAATGATATGGGGGATATTTTCTTGGCACACTTTGGTCCCTGAGACTTTCTATGTATTATTAGTGACATATGGGCACTTCTACCAGGCCAATGCACCAAGGTACAGAACTCAAAACAGCACAAATTGGTTTCTAGAAAATAGAGAATTAGTTTACTATACACCTTTGGAAAATAGTGGATCAAGAGCAGTGACTGCATGATGCAGTCATGTCAATATGGACATCTTGTTGAATCTATGCCACCAGGAACTAAGGTCCATTATATTCAGTACCAGAAAGGTGTAGCTAATAAAATTGCCAGTGAGTCTAGATACCAATCAATACCCAACAGAAAATGCGGCTTCTAAACCTCTGGAGTTAGCAAGAAGCTTGAATGTCCTGATTTATGGCACATAGTCATTTGACCCCATTTAAAGCTTCCTCTTGGTTGCTGCTCTTTATACTTTGCAGTATAAAACATATCAGGCCACATCTGACTCAGCATACCATTAAACCCTCCATACAGGCCATCATTGCTTATCTCAGCTGCTTTAGGTAGGTCGAATGCAGGATTCCCATGGACTCCTACTGGTCACTGGACTTATGTCACTCTTTCAGGACCAGGAAATCTCTTTCCTGGAAACTTCTTTGTGTATTTCACATAACACCTTAAGTCCCATGACCCTTAGAAGTCTATATTCCCAACCTTAACAAACTTCCTGCCTCTCTGCTTGCGCCAGCTGTACAGACTTTGAGATTAATCTGCATGTTTTGGTTTCGTAGTGTACTCAAGCTTGAATGCTCTGTACGCACAAAGTGTTTTGGAACAAGGTGATGTGTGAATGTTTAAATGGAAAAGGAAATAGGGCTTGTTTGTGTGTGTCAGTGTAAAGATCTGTTTCTTATACATTCTCTGTAAAACTGGTTAACCTTCAAGGAAAAATAACCTTGGAAGCACAGTTAACAGCAAGATTTACTTTATAGCAAGTGAGAAAAGTTAACCTTATTGAGAGATTTGTGACACCAAACTCACAATCAAACAATGTGAAGGCTGTGATTTTTAAACTTCAAAATAATACCCTTTCTAACTTTTCAGGATAAATTTACCATAAAGATAGTAACAGAAACTGTTCCTTGAATCTGTGTCCAAAGGTGATGTCTTAGTTTTAAAATTAACTAAGATAAATTGTTTTTTATTTCTTTAGGAAAATCTAAAGTAATATGTAGTGTTACAAAGATCCCAATCAGTAAATGTTTTATTTATTTATTTATTTTTATCTGAACAGGCTTTTACAACACAAAGGGATTTACAGAGACAGTCTGTCATCTGGACAGAGCAATAATTCAGAACAAAATGCCACTGTTCCCCTGTGACGTAACAGAGATTACAAAGATAGAATATTACATTCTAAAACAAACCAAATCTATAAAAAGCTACTAATAAACTCAAAAGACCTGCGTCAACTCATAGTTTCTGTATTTGGAGATCAAGTGCTTATTATATAGTGTTAGTTTAGAAAATTTATTTTTGAATAGAATGACCTCTTCTGAAGATTAATCCTTTCTGGTTCCACAAACCGGTTCATACTTTCGTTTGGTTCAGATGTCGGCCATAACTGCATGGTCTTATAATTTGAGGTTAAATCCTAGAATAGTTGGTATGAAATCATGTTAATTTCGTTCATTGCTGAATAACATCTAATCATTAGCTCTAAATAAACATTTTTCTTTTTTTTTCCATCTCCTGCATTTTACAACAATATGAGTCACATTCAGTGCTATGACAACCTAATCAAAATGTGTTGGTATTTGTGTTGAAAGAATAGAGCTGCAGGACTATGGTAAGTAGCCAAAAAAATAAAAATAAATTCTGGAGGCTAGCTAACAAAAAAATAAAGACATAAAGTGAGTCAGTGTTTGAAAAACTATTACTGAAAATGGCAAAAGGGAATTTTCCAGTAGCTATATACGTAATTTAAAATTTTACAATGCAAACAGATTCAAGTGTTTTAATGTGGTCAAGTTCTAAAGGAGATAAAATTTAACTTCAAACCTGATAAACTGATTTATATAGAAACATTAGAGATAAAATGGTCTGCACAAGCCATTTTATTTTGGTGGAGGAGAAATGTGAAAAAAAATTAAAAATGAAAAAACTTCAAAAGCCTGGCTGCATAAGTGGACACAGCCTTAAAATGATCACTTTGTCTTTTGATTCCATTCTAATATTCAGTTTATTTAGTTCACACTTCTCAAAACATAACAGAAAATCTGTTTAATCTGAAACAAATGATATACTTATATATTCCAATGCCAGCAGCATAAAGTATCTCAAGGTATATTTTCTTCTTCAGGAGTTGACATTGTCACAGTGTGGTTGCGTTCTGCAGGCGGTTGACAAATAGCCTCCCTCTCACCAGCAGCTTTGGCGGGAGATGCCTCGTCTCCCTCCTCTCCCTCCCAGTGGTCCTCCTCCTCGTCCCCTTCACAAGGGTCTTCCAAAGGATAGACACCTAGTTTCTGCATTTGGGCTTCAGCCATCTTCTGCACAGCTACACAGACACAGACACACAGGGAGATGGCCACACGAACACAAATGGACACGGACAAGGGGACAGAGGGATATGTTGTTTTGGTTTTACCACGCTTCAACAGTTTTTAGCCTCACAGTGGATTCTGAGTACAGGCCAGGCAGGCAGGAAGCACATGCACAGAGAGGCAGACAAATAGCCAAGAAACAAGACTCCACACTGATTTTTTTTTTTAAATGACAAAGCTTATTTCTGTTTTCTGCCACTTCTTCTAGCTCTTTTCCAAATCTTCCCTTTCTCTAGCAGAATGCTCTCCATTTCTGTCCTCTCTCATTTCCTATGATATTATCTCACCTACTTCTCACTCTTCTTTTAGGTCACCTTAGTTTCTCCTCCTAGCATTCTTTAACACCCTCAAATGCAGAGCACAGCATTGAGGAAGGTCACTTTTTTTTTTTTTACTTTTTACTAAGAAAGGTTACGCAACAAAAAATCTTCCTGAGTTTGCTCTGTGTGTCCCTCACTATGCTGACGAAGGGCAGGGATCTGGTGCAGGATCGAGGCTTCCTGACTCTATAACATCACCCGACACGCACTGACACACATGTATTAAAGTCCCATGAGGAGAAAACAACACAGCAAAATGCTTATTTTCCTTACATGCAGCTAAGACAAAATGAAATCATGCACAATTTAATGTTAGTGCGTTTGTGCCACAGCTGTATAAAAAACTGACTGTAATCCTGGATGATCCTGACTTTCCTAGACTTACACTCAGTGTCTCGCAGCTGTCACACTCTAATCTGTTTCTCTAGTATCTCTCTGCCTTTCATAAACACCCAAACTCTGTCTTCCAGTGTATTTCTAATGCAGAGTCTTTCAGAATCATGCAAATCACAAAGGTGTGTGCATAGAAATAAACCAGGACGGCATTATTTCAATGCATTCCCAACATCTGTTCATGTATAATATTATTTTTATAGAAGATAACACAAATGCAAGGAGGACAAAACCTGCAGCGAAGCAAGGTAAAACAGAAAAGGATATAAACATAAGGATAAATCACGGTTCACTCAACCACCACCTGCAGAGTTAACGCTGTTTTGTACAAACCTTTGAGCGATGGAGGCTGATACACATTTGGATTCACACGTTTTGGTTTAAGCACTCCGTTTTCCCCCACGACCCACTGTAAGGAAAGGGATAAGAAGATTAACACAGATTTTCTCCTTCACTTTCTCCAAAAACATCCTTTAAGCCAACGGAGGGTGTACTTACTTTATGCATAGCTAAAAAGAAGAAGTTATTTTTGTTGATAATACATTTAATTAGTAAAACCACGTTAAATTTGGTTGTTCAACTGCAATTATCAAATACCTTTCTTTTTACCTGGTGAGGGATTAAAATCTACACAAATAAGGGAAAATTTCTCTGTAAATAAACACATCACATCACTGTAGCTACGCTACTGATCTCTGTATTGCCAAAGCAAAATATCTGTCACAATTCCCAGGTCATTCTTTTTAATGGAACACAAACTTAGTGCACTGACCCTGTTCTTGGCCAAGTAAATATTTTACCTTCTTACTCTTTTTATTGGAAATTATTTCTCAGTCTTATTTATACTTTTAAGTTGTACAGCTGGCTGACCACACAAATCATACATCATCACTACATCTGATGCAGGCTTATGACTGCCATGCTGCATAATTAAAAATTTACTAGAGTTTTTCAAATTCCCCATTTTCCAGTACTATTCTAAATGCTTCTTCAAAATTATGATTCAGTTTGTTTCTCTTCTTTATTAAATAAACTGTATATAATGATATTTAACCACATTTGTCACCTCCTTGAACAGATAATAACAACTCAACTTGGGTTTGTGATGATGAAAAAACATCATAATTAAGTAGGGTTAGATTGCAAAAGACTTACATCATCTCATTGACACAGAGGGGAAAAAACATGGCGGATAGAGGATAATCCACAAACACTTAAAGAGTAAAAAGAGGTTGAGACTTCACCTTTACCTGATGAGTGGACTGGTCGTCCTCAGGAGATTGGTCGGCTACTCTGAAGAGTGTGGCAGGTGTGGGCCTCCTGCGTCTGATCTAAACAAACAGAAACAAAAAGGGCAGCCATGAATAAATGAATAGTCAAAGTGGCTGATGCTGTATTATTAATAACATTCAGCACACCTGCATATTAATCTAATGAGGAAAAATACGTTGACAGCGTTGACACCTCATGCCGGCTGAGGACACACTGGGCCCTCTGTGACTTCATTAGCAGAGTTCACTGATGAATGATGAACAGGCAACTTTTAGCACCCGATAACACACTGCAGTCAGCAGAGCAGAACAGTCATTTAAATCTTTCTGGTCCAACAAACACACTTGGTAATGAGAATTAAACTCATGATTTACATTAATAGGACTGCAGCTCTTTATTTAGCGTTTATAGTAAACATTTTTGCATGTGGTTCTCAAGCTTAAAGCCTGAGGGATCTTTATAATCTTCCTGTAGACTTATAGTTCTTCTAGGAAGCTAAAGTCAACTATATTATTAACTGAAGAGTGACGTAAGGGTCTGATTGCCTTAAACCACTGGGACAAGCTAACTTAAACAATAACATTTGAACTGCAGCTGCATCTGTTGCTCTTTTTTGACTTATTTATACCAATATTTTTCCTGGCTATAAGTCAATTTACCTTTTTATAAATAAGCATCCCTATTTCATAAATGTTTCCATTGTTAGTTCAGTATATCTGTTTAATTATTGAGATGAGTTAAGTTGCTCCAAAATGTTGCCAATGTGGGCATAAAACTATGTGGTATGAAATACTCAAATATGCTGAAAAAGTACAAAAATAACTACAGTTTCAAACATAAGTAATAGTGAACGAGCGAGATGAGCTGCTCTTTGTCTGTGCCTGAGCTAAATGAAGGCGAAAATTTGACTGCAATTGCAAAAGTGATTGTATAGCAGTATTTTATTTTGATTTCCAGTCACCATATGTGTAGTATGAGTGCTGACCTTTTAATGCCAAACATGTTTTTTTTCTCAAGAAACTAACTGTAGATAGACACTTTTTTGACAAACTGTGTTATCAGAATATTTTTACTGTCCTGCAGTTTTACTCTTAAGACTAAAACACAGATTGATAAAATATGTTGACACAGCTGTTTGGTGGACTAGCAATGCTATCACATGTGCTATCAGTGTAACACTGCTGGTCAGAAGCAAAGCAGAAATTACTACATAACTTATGCTAAAATTTCAGTGTTACAAATTACAGTTTTTGCCAGAAGAAGCTGCTCTTTACTTTTTGTGATGAACTACAGACAGACTGTGACTGTGACAAAAGCTTTAAAATACCTTGGAATCGTGCCAGCTACTTAAGTCTTGCTTTCTAGATTTACAAACATCAGTCTTTGGTTCATGCCTCAGCTCAGCAAAGGTTTTGGTTTCTACAAAGGGTAAAATATTTAACAGAACTCTTTCAGCATGCAGGAAGCAGCTATTTTGTTTAATAAGATTAGGTCAGAGTGGTGTTTTAACATTACGTTTTGTGCTTTAGAAGAAAGGCTGTTTACAGCTGGAATTACTTGACGTGATGTTGTCAAGACGTGCAGAATTAATAGTGTCTAACTTCAGAAAGTAAAAGCAGTTAAGGTGAGTGGAGCTGGCAAGTGAAACAAGAATGCTATTGAAAGTGTCCTCTGTGGAAGAAGTCAACCTTGGCAATGACATGAGCCACTGACATGCACTGCTGTTTATGGCACCACACTGCATTGTAGGAAGGGAGTTATCCTGGCTCTATTTTATGTAAAATGGCTCCACACGGAGACTCATGTTTGTTTTCTTCTGTCCCATTCGGTGCGTCATCACAGTTAGGCGGTGTGTTGCCAAAGCAGCGGCTTTTTGAGCAGCGCGCTGGACACTCGCCCCTGCCCCACTCAGCCAAACAAAGTAATCAGCAATGGATTTCAGCTGCGTTTGTGACACCAGACATGCGCTTTAATCTCATCATGCAACCTCCAGCTTTCCCGTCTCCCCTGGTTGTCACACACTATCTGTCTCCCTTGTATTCTCCTCATTTACATTACACTTGATCCTCTGCTTCCTCTATCCTGTTTACATCCACTTCCATCCTTCATTCCTTGACAGTGACATTACCCTCATCTTCTTTGCGTCACACTGTAACAGCAATCATGTTATTTTCCCCTGCACCCTGACACATCTGTTCTTATCTTTCTTCATTTTCCCTCTCCAGTGTCAGCGCACATCCGTACAAGGCCTTATCCGACACTTCTGCCTCTGTCCTGGAGAGCTGTAGAGGCTTGGGGCATCTTGGAGCTAAAACACCTGCATAGCACCTGCTTCCTGCCCCTGTGGTGCCCAAGAAGTGATAGTAGACACCAAGTGTTGGCACAACCAAGAATTAGATTTAGAGCTATTTACCTCGGAATAATCCAGGAGCAGTGAAAGACTAGCAGGCATAAAGCAGATAGAGTTGAACAACAATGAACAAATAAGAGATTGCTATAGTATTTTTCAAGCTTATGTCTGTAACTATTATGTTTCTAAACTGAACTGTCAATGCAGCCTTTCTGATGAAATGTCACACAGTCGGACTGATGATAAAACCTGATTCTAAATTGATTTAATTGCAGTTGATACCATTCACGGTTGTTTTCCCCTTAACTCAAGCTCATATGATTTATTCCTGTAAACTGACGTAAATGATGTAAAATGAGAGCAGCCATTTATGCACATTTTGTGAAATAATAAAGTTGACAGATGCACTTGTGTTTTACAGCAAGCATACACACACACACACACACCTACACACATCAATGTATGCTGGTGATGACGTCTCCAATGCCAGATGACATAAACATTCAGTGACTCTAGTAATTTTCCAGCCTTAAAACCGCCCCACTCTGCCTGAGTTATGTAACATATGTGACTTCCTCAGCTACGGCAACACTGGGACACAGCGTGTGGGATTACTCCAGCTATGCTTTATCCCTCCGTACCCTCCCTCCTCTGCATCTCTTAATCCCTTGTTCCCAATCTCTCGACCCTTCCCGGCACCACCGGCAGAAATGTTTTTGACTCCGTACCAGTTACAGCAAACTCTCACAATTCGGGCTGCAGCTGTGGCCTTTTAGCAGCGCCGCAGGTGAAAGCCTCCAGGCAGCAGAATCTCGCTGGGATTCATGAGGAGCTTTGGTCTGCATAAAAGCATTGGCACGGGGATGATACCGTCCAAATGGCTTGCTTTGGTTTACTTAAAGCTAACGAGGATTTCATGTGGCACTTGTTGGAAATGAATGCAGCTCTTTAAGACACAAGTGTTTTATTTTTATTAGTGTTGGAGAAATGCCCAGCTTTTGAGCTGTTCCATATTTTTATTTTACCAGTAATGACTCTTGACTGCACCGTCGTGTATCAGCTGTACTGTGGAGGCTTTGCACCCTTTTGCCGACTGATAGCTTTGTACAATAAGAACATTTTGATCCTGTGTAACCTGTCTGCAGTCTGTGGTTTTAGCTGCAGGATGCAGCTAAACTTTATTTTAGGTTAATCAGATTCACAACAGTTGATGTCAGCAGTTAATTTTAAAATGTTGTGGCACAACATTTTAGCTAAAATGTTCTCCAACAAAGTATTAGTTTAAAAGTCTGCACATCCATGCAACTAGGTTACTGCACTTTTTTCAATGTTTTATTAACCCCTAACAGATTTGCTTGCTTTTTTCAGTCGAACTGTCCAGGACATACTATGTTCCACTAAAATGTGGAAAAAAGGTTTTAAAGGATTTATAATGATCTAATGTTCAAAACATAAAACCAGTCTTTTTACAAGGGTTGTGCAACCTTTAAAAAGCACTTTAAATGAGAAACTCATAAAATTATTTTATTATTTACACATGTGTCAAGTTTAATATTAGGGAAAAGGTTAAGCAGCCAGGGCTCTGTGGCAGTGCTGTTTTGGGGTCATGAGTCACTGTTGACTGTGCATGTTTCTGAGTACTCTCTGTGTGTGTGTTGGCAGGGGATCGTCTTGGTTAACAGGCTGGGTGCAGATTGGCTGATTTGGGTCTACTCCCCAGAGACCAGGCTCTGTAAGCTGGTACGTTCAAGCCAGTCCTATAAAAAGCACACTGCAGTAGGACGACATAAACTAGATCAGAGGTGCCTCTGGGGGTTCGGCAGGATGAGACAGAAAGCCTGTAAAACTCTGCAGCGGCACTCGACAGCCAGTGTCTCCTGGGAAGAGTGACCTCGACGGAGGCAGTACGGAGTGAAACATGACTCGGATTTCTTTTCCCTGTTTGCTTCCCTCCCTTGTGTCCAATCGCACTAAATTATATCAGGTCATCTCATCAAGCAATCTCTGATACGTTCAGGGCATCAGTCAAGTACATATGATGATGTATGAACTTGTAACATTCTCCTGGAATGAATCCATATCTGTTCTGATGGAAAGATATAGATCTGTGAAATATTGATTAGTGCTTGCGGTGTGTGTCCACAGGCAGACTCTGTTAAATAAAACCATGATATATAGAGTGTCTCAATGAGAGCAGATTATTTTGTTTTGTTTTGTTTTTTTACTCAGAGCTACAATGTTAATGTTTTAAAGGAAATCAAGACAAAACCCAGTGAATTCCATCCTTAAGTAAAAAAATTTAGCAGAAATTGAACAGACAAGCAGCAATTCAGTCAGCAGCACATGAGTTGGATGATGATTGTCCGACTGAGATGATCCATTTGCATGTTTTGCTTTTTTTCCCCTTTCAATTAAGTGTTTCTAATCATTTATTACATTTTATACTTGTTTTCTTGTTGCAGCAAAACATGTAGTTTAAATGCGAATATTGCATCATTTTTGGATTTCTGGATAGACTGACAAAAATATGGAAGGATAAAATTTCATTTTTGAGGATTATAATGATAATTTTCACCCAGGTCATTTTAAATGATGTCTGTATATATCCTGCAACAGCCACATTGTGCTTGCCAGCCAGACAAATTTAGAACATCTTTAGTTATCCTCACCTTGTCTGCCCTGGCATGGCAGCCTTTACTACTGCCAAAATATAATCACCGCAGGTTAAAGGAAACAGAAAAATGATTCATTTGAGTTTCTTTTTTCATTTCCTGTACTTCTTTGCCTTCATATTTATCCTAAATCTGTTTGTTTTGTCTGTATTAGGATGTAGCATGAGTTGATAAGGCGACATAAGCAACTTTTATGAGCAGATAAGCTTAAATACCAATCAAATTGACAAGTTCAAAGTCAATCTAAATAAAAATCTGAAAACGACTTTTTACTTTGTTATTGTTTTCTTCCGCTTTACTATGTACCACCATTAATCCTCTGATTCAAGCTTGGGCTAAAACAGGTTGACCATGGAGTTGCGTTGCTCACAACACAAAACCAACAAATGAGATACAAATTATTCAGAATCTGTTGAAATTTGATCATCTACCAAAGTGGTTGTGTCAGCTGTTACTCCACTGTCTAATATCTGTCCTCTCTTGGCATCAGCAAATTTCAGACATAGTTTTTTATAAAAAAGTTGTTCACATGATAGCAAAAGGAAAGCACTATGAAACAATTGTACCACCAGGTGAGTTATGTTGATGTTTTCATATAGGTTGTGTCCTTTTCGCTTTTCCTCAGGCTAACACACATCATGCTGTCTCGCCAGAAAAAAGCAAAGTCATCTTTGCAGTCATAATCACTCTTGAAGTCTCACGGTTGTTTTGAAATCATACCAACACAACCAGCAACCTTAGCACATGTTATTTTGTGTTGCTGTAGTTGTTGTAATTTGTTTACTACAAACTCTGGGTGAGCAATTCCAGCCTCAATAGCTCTAGTTTGGTCTGAAATATTTTTAATAAGTTCACTACAGAGCTCACTGTGGTCCAGCATGGAGGAAGCCTCCAAAGATTTAAGAAGGAAACAATGTTAGCCTACTGACTAACGCTCTCTCATGAAACTCAGTCTTTTAGCCTATCTGATAAAAATCTTTCTCTCTGAGGTATTTGGCTAGATTACATGGTTTACTGAAAATTTTACTTAAGCTTAAAGGTGTTGGCTTTGGAGCAGGGGTGTTGTTTTTCACAGTCCATGGTAAGATGATACTGGTACTAGGTTGATCCTCAACTCTGTATCTAATTTCCATTTTTCTCAGAATTGGACCGCTTTGGTACAACATTAAAAACTTAGTAACAACTGGATATTTCAACTTCAATGGTGTGATGATACAAAACACATCAAAGCTGGTTTTGGAATAGAAACAGAGGCCAACACCAACACTCTGACCTCAATTCTGTGGAAAAACATGTGGACTCTGCTTAAAAACCAGGTAATTTAATAGATTCTGCTGGAACAATTACCAAATATCCAGCCTAAGTGAAACCAAAAGCTTTTTGATTACTGCAGAATAAAAAGTAATCAAGTTATATGCAACTTGCTTCTAGATTATTAGTGTTGCTTGTTTTCTTAAAAGGGACAAAATATGGTTCAAATGTAACACTTGAAGTCTGATGAGTGTATGCAGACTTCTGACCTGAACTATAATTAGACTCCATGCTAAAAACTGATGCTTCCTCCACATTTTTGTATCAATGTAACAATCAAGCCTGTGGATATTTCCTCTGTATGAAATCAGATAAGTCTAATGAGCTTTGAGTCCGTCATCCATTTCTGCTCTTTGTGCTTCTAGGCTAAATGTGCTCTCCTGCAGTGTTATTTCATTTCCACTGCTGTGATCTTTAGCTGGGCTGAACTCTGAAGAGCAACTCAATTAAAAAAAAGGTCATCAAGTCAACTTTTTTCTCTAAATCAGCAAGCTTTTTAAAATGAAATGGGTAGGCCTCATGTGATCCCCTCTATAAAGCCTGGCGAATTCAATAAAACAGTACAGTGGGAAAGTAGCCATATTTTGTAGTCATGAATCTGCAGTGGATGTAATATCACATGCCTTAGTTTATTCACTAGTTTAGAAATGCTTAAAATGTTTAAATGTAATGGTTTCTTTTTGCATGTGAGGTAAAAAAAAAATCTGAAAAACATTTTTATCATATTTAGATAGGGTGCTTACTCTGTATTTTTCACATGGTTTTCAGCAACAAAGCAATTCAAAGTGCTTTACATCATTAAAACACAAAATTACAAAGTCATAGAAGACACAGTCAACAACTGAAGCATTAGATTTTGTCAGGTGCCATCAAGACACATCAGATTGTTTCAAAAGCAGGTGGGGTTTTAGTCTAGAGTTAAAGGAACTCAGTGTTTCAGCTGTTTGGCAGTTTTCTGGAAGTTTGATCCAGATTTGTGGTGCATAAAAGCTGAATGCTGCTTCACCATGTTTGGTTCTGGTTCTGGGGATGCAGAACAAACCAGAACCAGAATACCTGAGTGGTCTGGAATATTGGACAGACTTTGGGCTTCTCTTTAAACTGAATTTCTGCCACTCTCCACACAAAGCTGGTATCGAACGTTGCCATTAAGTAAACACCCAAAGAGCAGTGATCAGACGCATCATGCAGCCGGCCAGTCCTGTCAGACTGTCGGGCGGTTTTAACAAGGTTGCGCTGCGTAACAAGCGCTCGTTGAGTTTACAGCTGCTTTTTACAAAGTTCAAGGACATTTCTCCACCAGTTGCAGCCAAAACAATAGATACTCATTCCTATTCAGGCACATTGTTTTATTGAATTCCCCCAAGTCAGAGAGGCTGCTGCATGTCGCTTCCTAGCATTTACTGAGCACTTGCAGCGACCTTTTGCCCCCACTTCTAGCCAACTGAAAAAAACCAGATGGGCTGCAGATAGTATCCAGAGGGGCTCTTCAATGACTCTCAGATAGGTATCATAATTATGCTGCTACCGTGGGCAGAATGAAATCATACTCAAACTCTCTTTTCTGTCCCCAGATTCCCCTCTAGCATTTATGTAATGTGCTGCTTGTCCTACTGTTTAAAAAAATTGTTAGAACATGAGTTTGCCAAAACCTTTGTGTGCAGATGAGTGACAGGAAGCCACCTGGCAGACCCTTGTGCACAGCAGATGAGGTGCCAATCAAAGTTATTTCACAGACAGCAGCACGGTTGTAACCCCAGTCACTGAGGTTATTCTGCTCCTCTTGTTCGTGCAATCAGATTGAGTCGTAATGCTGTGTGTGGTTCCAGAGGTCAATAGCCAGCACAAACAGTAGATAGACCAGCTGGAGTTACTCATCTGCAATGATCTATTTACTCACATTAAAAAAGGATGAAGTAAATGTTTATGCTCATGGTTGCAACCGGGAATTATCGCCCTGCTAGAGATGCATAAAAAAAAAATGTTTTTGTTTTTTTTATTGTTGTAGCATAATTTAACTGAAATATTGAGAGAGGTTATTTGTCCTGTGTCTGTCAGTGCTGCCCCTAGATAAACTAGTGACCTCTCTAGGGTGTGCGCGTCTTGCCCAGTGACCACTGGAGATCCCTACCAGCCCCCCAGTGACCCTTCAAGGATGAGCAGATAGAGACAACAGGGCAGATCCCTGTTCAGAGGATTCAGCGCTTTAAATTGAGTATATTTATATAGCAGGGGAATAATTCTCAAAAAGCAATTTGTTTTTAGTAACCCAAAAATAATTAGTACTACATTTTTCTATAAGATGAAGTGCATTTTTATTTATATTTTACTATTTAATGTTCCAAATCTTCAAAACTGAATGAGAAGAAGAGCCGTAGTTTATTTCCTCTAACAGCACAATTCATTTGGCCAGGTGTGAAAGCTCTGGAAGCTTTGGAAAACTGAGTCTTAGTTCACTCCAGTGAACCTTGGTATGGTTCTTTTAAATGTACTGCCATGCAAACCAAAAAGAGACCAGGGAAGGAAGCAGAGTCTGTTTTTTGGACATAGATATGAACCATAACTCATTTTAAACCTTTACAATATCTTGCTTTGCATTTGTGCAACCGAAACGGCACATCTTAGTATCTTGAACTGCGCACCTGCATTTGAACCAATGTGCACAAAACAACCCCCTGGATAGCTCTTACTGGGCAGCTTGTTATAACAGCTTAACTTAGTCCAGGCATTTTGGCTCATTTTTAAAACTGCTAGGAACTTTCCTAGTCCTGTAAAACCCTCCCAAGAAACAAACGCTCCAAGTGGGTCTGGCATAAATCAAGGCCTGAAAAACACTTCACAACCACTGCTAAGTTACATTGTCTTCCAAAAGTCCTTGGAAACATGCTAGAGTGTCTGTCATCATGACAGAAAATCCGGTGGTCTCTGCCTGAAACCTGAAAGTGGGTCATCCTTGGGATAATGATAATCCAAAACACGGCTAAATCAGAACATGGTTCATGGGACACCAAATCAACTTCCATGGGCATGTCAATCAGCATGCATGAATCATATAGACAGTGGGCTGAGCTAAGGAGAAGATTCCATGAGTATTAAATTACAACCATCTTTTTCTCACGGGTCAACAAAACTATATGTGTCAGTGTTAAACTTGAAGCATCCCTATGCAGCCTCAGCTAAACAGCCAAAAAAGACCCAATTACAGCAATGCATTTCAGAGATTACAAGTCATAGCAGCAATAACATAATTCTCTCTCTTCTCAGCCTTGATAAAACAGGAGTTGAGACCAATCCTATTTGTTGCGAGTCAGCGCTCTGCTCGAAATGCCCTCATCAGCCTCAGCATCCCCACAGCCTTTAACCAGTAGAAAGGGGCCCAACTGTGCAGAGGCAGCTGAAGAATACAGGTCAGAGTCCAAATCTTGATATCTGACAGCATCTGGTGACAGGTCGGCTCCTGATGAGCTAAAGATCTTATGCACCCAACCCCATTTTTTATCCCCATTTCTAATCCTCTTCATCTCATCACAGATATGGTGATTACTTGTTGGGTGAAGGTCAAAAGAAGAAACACTTCCATTGCAATGTGATTTCAGCACCATTAAAAGACGCAGACTAAACAGAATGACTTTTATTTCTTCGCATCCTGAATACAGCCCAACTTGATGTGACCTAAATTTAGGCACTAAGTGGGGAAAACTTCTATAAATCAAGTACAAATCATTGGACCAAAGGCTAAGAGGCCGTGCTGCAGCTTTGGAGGCCTCTTGTCAGGTTTTTGTCGTGTTCTCTCACAAGCACAAGAAAAGAGGGTATTATGGTGGATTTGCAGCTCGTTGTGTACAGTGTAATCAGAAGACTTTTCTCTCACTATTTATGCTTTTTAGCTGTTTGCACTTTACATTTCAAGGCAAAGCAGTCAAGACAACGGTCATTATCTTGAAGAGGGTACGCTTATTGAAGTAACATACAAAAGTTGCCTTTCACAGAAGCCACACTCCTTAATTAAAATGGAAAAAGAACATGAAAGGAGTGCCACTGGCATGTTCTTATTTCAGGGTCATTAATAAATCAAAATGCCAGAACTGTCAAAAACTAGAAGGAACAAAAACAAATGTAAGCCGCAGCAAAACAGAGAGTTATTGATTGTGTCCAAATAATAATTACAAAGTGTGGTTTATTAGCTTTCATGCCAATTAGTTTTTGCCACTACAAACATCTACAAACTATTTTCGGGCAAAGGAAAACTTACCAGGAACATAAATAATAGCAGCTCATAAACTAAACAGATCACATCATTGGGCAAACCTGAGTCAGGCCACTACAGCGACATTCCTGCCAGCCTGCTTGCAAGAACAGATCGCAGCTTGAAGCGTGCTGTTCTTTCTGGGACTTCTTGTTGATAGTCCCCCACACTGCTAATGTTTACCCACAAATACTCACTGTATCAAAGGTCATTGTTGGATGTTTAACCCAGAGTGACGTAAAACTTGAAGTGGTGGTGGTCGGTTTTCTGAGGGGCATGAGGGATTTTATCACCAGACATGGAGGGCTAGGCCTCCATAAAACGTCCGGGGTGATACGAGGTTTTTGTTGGGAGCTTTTTGGACCAATGCCCTTTTCTGTCCTTTGATAATCTCTCTTTAATTCTGACTTTTATGTCAGTTACAAGGCCAGATGGAGTCAAAGGAGGAAAGGCATGTCTGCATGAAGGTAGCATTGTCAGTGCCACAACCCTAATCTCTGTCCATTATGCACATTACTTTGCATGCTTATCACTTGATAAGCATGCAGCATTAATGTGTTTGGAGTGGGGTTTGTGATGAAAAATGGGATTTTTTTTTTCTTTATCCATAACGTTCCAGACAATAAAAACATTTCTCCTGATCTCTAAATGTAATGAATTCTGTCTATCTGAGAGGATTTCAAGAAGAAATTCAGATGTCAGACAGGATACCAACGATGGCACTAAAAAATAAGGATTATGCAAGTGAGCAAGACGCTGTTAAAAACATATAGCAAAACAGAAGTTGTGTGTGCGTGTGCCTGGGTGCGTGTGTGGGGGTGTGCATGTAGGTGTGTGTATGCCTGTGTGTGTGTGGGGGGAGTGTTTGTGTATGTTTCTGCTTGGGCATATAAATAAACCAAGGCTTAATGTAATCACACATTTTTCTTGTCCCTTACACCTAAATTGATCTGCTTAAGAGGTATTTGCCATCCATTCATTGCATTTAAATTATGTTTCACTACTCAATAAACTTTAACTTTGTCATAAAATTGCACTGTGAAGGGTGCAGTTGTTACAAACACTTAAAATTAGCTAATGTGTTAATTCCTGCCTATTTACACTGCCATGAATTATGACAATGCTGATTAAAGTCCTTCAGCTTATGTATGCTGATATTTTCCCTCAAAGGTAAGCACCTGGTGATCAACATATCTGTCTCTGTGGGAAGCCGTTATTGAAAACGCATGCCTCTCCTCTTGTTTTAAGCATAATGGTACAAACAGAACTCTTCCATGCTAACAATCACAACATTCTGGTGTCTCTTTGTGGGAGCCGGCTGTTGGCAGGGAGTGACTCTGGCTGTGTGTTTACAACACAGAAGAGGCTGTGTGGCACTGGTTTTAAAAAATGCAAACTGTCAAAAAAAATGTTTATACCAACAACTCTTTATTTGTGGACAAACAATATTGAATATCGAAACTTGGGGCTCCTCAGATATCTCCAACTTTCCTAGCTGGAATGGAAACTTCAAGGGGCACTCTTGTATTTCTAACTGGTAGCTAGGAAAAATGCTTAACCACTATGCTAACTGCTGCATGAGATAGAGTCAAAACCTTTATTTCACAATAATAATTATGAATGAACATAGAAGAGCTAATGTTGGGACTAACTAATTATTTCAGAATGTTTGACTTGTGAACTATGAAGTTGAATTTATTCAGTGTTGACCTATTTAAACTGAATTCAGAACTACTTCTTGTTAAATGGGAAGTTGCACAACACTCCTCAGAGATATCTTTGATCAGCCCAGCCACCATATGTAAACACACAAAGACATACAGCCATGTATGCACACTATGTCCCATAAATGCGATTTAGATTGACCTGTTAGCCTAGCATGCATGAGTTGGGCAGCAGAAGGAAGCAAACGTCAGTGTAAACATAGGAAAAACAGAACACCTTTGGGATGAATTAGAGCAGAGACTGCAATCCAGGCCTTCTTGTCCGACATGAGTGTCTGACCTCTAAAATGCACTTCAAAGGGAAAAGCCAAAAATTCCCTCAAACACACTCTTAGACCTTGTGGAAAGCCTTTCCTGAAGTTCTGAAGCGAAAGTAGTTTAAAGGTTGGGTAAACATCATATTAAACAATATGGATTAAAAATGGGATGTTCATATGAAAGCAAACAAGCAGCTGCTTTCTAATCTCATGCACTCTTGACCTATCTGTGTACTGAAACATGGTTGGGTAGGATTGGTCACGTTTTATCAGATACTCACACAATTTTAGTCAAATATAACTTTATTTTATCAGGTTAAGCTGGTAAAAGTAACAAAACTGTCACAAACAGACAGAAAATAGCACAAAACACGATTTTCTCTGTCTTGACTAAGTTCTGACGTATTTTATTCCAAGAAATGTGCAGCTCAGCTCAGCTTCATTGAAACAAATCTGGACTTCAAGGCTGTTCTGGGAGTCCCAGTCGACACAAGTCACATAACCTCTAATTATAAAGAGTGAGTTTAAACAAAGATATTATCTGACAACTGGTTGAATGAGTCAGTCAAGAGAGATAAGATTGCTTCACTATTAATAAAAAGACGTCCATAAATTTGGGCAGGATGATTTGCTCAGAGCAAATAGCTGTTGCTTTCTCCCACATCTCACTGAGTGGGAGGTACGGAAGTGTCTCTCTCCAAGCGTTCACGCCTAACATATCCAAAATATTGCATTGTTGTAAACAAGCTTTTTTTCACTCCCAACAGATAGATCTGTCCATTAAAGTTGACCTTTTACATCCCGGCTGCGGGGGAGCGTTCTGTGACATAGTTGCACTGACTGTCTCTATAGTAACAAGAGCAATTCAGTCGATTGTGGTTTTGGGATTTAAATGCCATCGGAAAGAACAGTGAGGGGCTGCTTGTTGTGAAACAAGTTCCTACTCAGTAGCGAAATGAGGACCGGTAAGGGACAGTAATTGCAATGGGAGGGGAAGGGAATGAAATGAGTGCTGTTGACAGTCGCTCCCTGCCGACCCACACATCCCTGGAGAATCCCATAAGACTCAAGTAGATGCTATCAGCTTTTAAACATGTGTAAACACATGCTCTCCTAAATGCCCCTTCTGTTTCCTGTACTCCCCAGACAGCAAACTTGTTGCAACGATCTGAATTCATTCACCGGGATCCAGGGGATCAGTTACGGACTGAATGGATCCTTTACTGAATTTTAGTTCCTAACAGATGCACACACCTGAACACGGCTTTTAAAACAGTCCCGGGCCAATCCGCAAGGCTAGAAATTAGTGGTCAATCATGTAGAGATTAAGCAAAGAGAGTGTAGAAATGAGTCCATCTTTGAAAAAAGAAAGGAAGAAAAAAAAAAACAGTGGTACATATGGTATCTTGATGTCCTGTGGTTATTTGGAAGTGGTGGCACAGATCAGAATGCATGAATGCGTGAGTGGAAGTCTCATGAGGCGTTGCAAAGATGCTCTGTTTTTTCAAGGCTTCTGCATTTTTTGTGAGAATTTTCTTATCAGTTTAGAACAATTAGTAGTATGAAACAGGCATATTAAAACAAAAGACAGAGTGTGCTCACAGGTCAGGCTTGCTCATTAAGAGCCTCTTTTATGCATACAGGGAATCAGGGACAGTCGATAAGGGAGTCGACCCCACAGACAGATGAACCCTCAGGTCGCCTTTGCTTCCTCACCTTCTGTCACACAACACATCTCCCTCTTATTATCCCACCTCATCTTTCTTCAAACTCTCAGGGGGTGTGAGCCATTGGCCTCAATCTTCCAGACCACTTTGGCCTACTTATGCCTGATCTATAATAAAAGTATCTAGCATTACAGCTGAATCAGAGATCAGAGACATACTATCTAACAGCAACTAAAAAAAGTGCGCTGTTTTTCATGTGTCAAAGGATTTACCAGAAAAGCACAGGTTAAAAGGTTTGACAGAAAAATAAGAACCGTGACAGTCAAGTGATAAAATGTCAGAGGATTGCTACAGAGGAGCCGGATGATGACTTTCACATTAATGTCACATTGTGAAAGGGGTCAAAATAAGAAGAGACAGAGAAGCATTAAGCTTCTAAGGAAGTGAAGGGAGGGAAATGTCATCATAGCTTTTCAACAGAGGGGAAAACTCAAAGCCTAAAACTCACTTCTGTGGGGAAAAAACCCAAAACATGTTTATCTTTCAAAAGGCTGAGAGCAGCTGGATTTAGGTTTAGTTTTTAAACACTCAAACAATTTAACAGCTTATGCTGATCTGTCCTCATGGATCAAAACGTAATCTGCACACTGGCTCACCATCTCCACTTGCCGAGGGTCCAGGTTGGTGGGAGCGGAGGCCGGCACAGCAAACTGGATCTTTTTCCTCTCCTTGTGCTCTCCCTCGACCTCGGTTGACATGGAGGGCTCCATGTTTCTGGATCCCGGGGCTCAGACTCCCAATGGAGGTCAAAAGATCTCTGCACCCTCTCTGGAGGAACCTCCCACAGCTGGGCAGTCCCACTCCTGGCAGCCTCTTCCTCCTGCCTCACCTCTGCACTGTCAGACTTTCTTTAGAAAGAAAAAAAAAAGCACAACGGCATGTACTTCTTCCTGCCTCCTGTCCACTTTCCCACTGCTGCTGTTCTTTTCTACCACTTTGATGTTTAATTCTGCCTCTGCCTGTTTGCTCTCGCTTAAAACCTGTGCGGCAAGAGTGACTGAGGCATGTCCTCAGATCTGGCTGTGTTGCAGGGAGGTAGGTGGGTAGGAGGAGGAAGATGGGAGGAGCCAGCAGCTGAAAAAAGGTGGAGACATCAGGAGAGGGAGTGGTCAGAATTAATAGGAGGGAAGAGAGAAAAGACGGGAAGGGGGAGGCACGCTGAAGTTAAAATTTACATGTTGATTTTATATATTAATATATAAAATCTCATCCTCCATTTGTTTGTGAATGAGAGATTTATGCATAGAGGGGGAGGAGACAGAGAGAGAAACAGATGGAGAGATTCAGAGGAAGTAAACATCCAGCAGCGAAACTTGCTGACATTTCAACAGATTTGTAACGAGGCGTAGCACTGAATGAGAGAAAAGCAGCTTATTAAAAAAAAAAACCCAGGAGCATAATACAATTCTAGCAAAGCAAAAATAATACAATGCATTCCAAAAGCACTCAGTGTTACCCATTTTGCCACTTTTCAACAACAATGTATTTAATCAGGATTTAATTTAAAACAAAGTTGTGCAGAAATGACCTAATATTTTGTCTTTAACAATTTGTGTCTCTTCTAACTTTGCACATCTAGAAGCTGAATTGTTTGACCCATTAATTGTCATAAAATAAATCAGATTTGGTGAAGGGCTTCTATGAGATCAGTTTTCATGTCTTTATATAGATATTATTGAGCTTTCCTGATGGAGAAAAGCTCCCCCACAGCATGATGCTGCCCGTACCACATCACCATGGGAACAGCATGTTCCTACCATGTGCAATGTTTGTCTTCTACCACTAGTAGCATTTTGCATGCAGGCCAAAAAGTTTAAGTTTGGTTTGGTCTACTGCATAGATTATGTTTAGATTGTTGGATTAAAATGTGATCTTTCAACAGACTACCCCACCTGAGCTGAGGATTTCTGGAACTCCTTCCAGACTTTTGTAAATGGGAGATCATTGTTCTCCCATTTATAATTTTTTCCTTGCCTGGCCTGTCACTTTAAATGGGCAGCTACTTCCTTATTGGTATTCATTAGGTGACTTCTAGATGCAACCAGATTTCATTTATGGTGGAAGAAAAGGGACCAAAGTGTACCCTGCATTTCTTTCCATGGATTTTTTTCCCTAAAAAATGTGAAAATGTTTCCATTTTCTTTCACTTCACGCACATCTATTTAGTTTTAGACTATCTGGATCAATTCCAAGGGAAGAAAAACTTTAGCAAGGCACTGTACACACAGCAGCCAACACGTGTTGATGTTAAAAAAGCCCTGTTGTGTCAAAGAAAGCAAATGTCTGTGAAATAAAGCAAAAGTGCAAAAAGAAACAAGTTTTCTCATTTAAAACAAGATGATATAGTTTTAATGTTTGTATGGAGAGCAGATATTTCACTTCATATGCAGAGAAAAGAGGCATTTCATCGCTACTTTCAGGGACTGAAAGCTAGCTGGTATTTCACTCAAATGGCAGACGGATTTAGACAGTGCAGAGTGGTGGATTTGGCCCGGGGGCAGATTTGAGCTTTGACATGGACTGGAATGAAGGCGATGGCTTTGGTGATGGTAGAGGAGGAGGCTGTGGTGGAGGAGGGATGGTATAGGAGGCTAGAGGGGCTTTGTGGGCAGAATATAGAAGGTCAAGGTAGATTTGGTGCACTGGGAGTGTTTCAGCATCTACAGAGTACTGAGTTTAGACTGAAGAATAATCTGAATGTTTATCCCGCTGGTGAGAGCATTATTTATTCATTGTTTTAATCTCTTTTCTTTTTTTTTTGAAGTGGGGTTTGAGTCAACAAAGCCCCTCCCTTTCAAAGATGAAAACTAATTTCTGTGGCTTGTTTATGGAAAGTTTGACACATCCCTCACACGGTTCAAAAACAAATAAATCTTTCCCAGTTGCAGTGGTTGCATAACTTGCAGTGTGATCGGCAAGAATTGTGCAATTTTTCAAGGGGAATGAGTAATAGGGCTCTGTGCAAGAGGCCAGCTCTCTACAAGCCGCACCAGCATTCTAGTTTTTAATCAAACTAAAGATTGGGTAATTTTTGGCAAGGAATGACTAACTAACTAATAAGGGAATGATTAACTAGAGCATGCTTGCTATTTGAAAACTGTTCTGTAAGCATGTGAGGAAAAGCCTTTTATAGTAATTAGACCTAAAAAGGCATTTTTAATCTATCTGTGTATATTATTATAGGTTTACCCATTTCATACTCAAAATGTTTCTGCCAAACCATGAAACATTCATTATCTAGACTTATCTCAATATTGTGTAACATACCAAACAATGTTTGCTTTGCAAAATCATCTTCATCAATAGTTCTCTGCATTTTATGAAAGACTTTTCAGGGGTTTTTTGGGGTTTTTTACACTATGGCTGCTTTTTCCATTCTTTTTATGTTCACCATGAAAGCTGCAGGATAAACTGGTAGAAAAATTAACAAAAGTAGGACAGAAGAACTATAAAAACTGTGTCAATGAGCAATGGATGAAACCCTGTCTGTGAGAAACAGGAAGAACAAGTCCAGCAAAGACCCACTGCAAACCCGGAGAGATGCATCATCCTTCAACTAATTGTCTGCTGTGTAAATGAATCATAGCTCAGAATTATGTGGCCTAATAAATAAACAAACTTTCCTCTGAAATTGAGCAGGAAAATCAGAAAAAGTCAGCTAAAAAGTTTAAAAAACTTTCATAAATGTCTGGAAAAATTTTATAAAAGAAGAACATTAAAAAAGGTTTACAGTAAAACAAAAAAGGACTAAAAAAACACATCAGGTAGGATATTATATTATTGAAAGGTTTAGTTTAACAGATTATTTAAACACACAAAATATGTTCAACTCCTATTTAATGGCTGTTATTTTCAAAACTGGCAAAAGACTTAAAATATGTATTTTTATTGATTGAACATGATTATATGATAATCAGTGTTGTCATATTTCCTTCATGCAGGGAATTTTTTATATTTTTGGAAAATGATTGCTGTACATTTCACAAATTTTTACTTTTTCTCTCAATTTTCAATTTCTAAAATGTTTTGAGATTTGCATTTATTTTGTTTTATTTAATCAATTTAATAAACTGTTTCAACTGCATTGATGTCACAAAAACTATGACATTGTTTTTTTTTATTATGAGTAAAAGCAGTGGAACATGTACAATATAATTATTTAAAAATGCATTTAAACCACTTGAAAAAAAACTGTAAAAAGGAAAACTCAATCTAAAATGGCTAAAATAGAAACATTGTTTAATCTAAATGACTCAAACCTCTATTCAGAGTCAGATTTTTATAAAATATATTAAATGACAAAATTCCAGCAACATCTACTGTAGTGATGTTGACTATAATAGTCTACTATAGTAGAGAGCTTCTGTGCACAATTACTTTGACGTCATCGCTGCAGTTTACTGACCACAGCGCTGTGCAGAGGCAACAAACCGTGAAAAAGTATCAAATGTTACAAACCTCCTTCTACCCCCATGCTGACTGAATGAATTACAAGACAGAGAAGGTGTCAGGTAGGCTTTCAAATCTATTACACAAACATTCCACAGCAGCCAGGCATTGTAAAATCTCCACTCCGTTTGCCAAATTAACAAAAATACAACCCATTGATGATAAGGACAAAAAATAAAATAAAATAAAATTGAAATCAAACTAATTTTCTTTAGCATACAAAGGGTTTTTCCAGTTGATTTATTACTATTCACTTTGTTATTTTTAGAAAACTCGGTTATGTAAAACCTTCTGGTCCACCTGCATTGTGTTTGTGTGTCTGAATGCTCCCGGGGGAGTGTTTGTTTCTGTCTCCAATTAAGTTATGTCACATTTGCCCATGCAAAGCTAGCTTTTCACGTACATTATTAGTGTCTAAGCTCATCTGCTTGCAGATCTCCATGGCTTCCACCTCTATTTCTACTGAGCTCTGCTTGTGTATGTTCACACATTTTGTTGCACGGGAGTTATTAAATCACTGGTCTGGCAGTACGGAGGGAAAAACCTGCTGAAGATAGATCGTACTTGCAGCCACAGAAGTGACAGCTCCAACAGCGTGCAGGAACGAGATGTGCGCAATGTTTGACATGTGTAGTGTAGAGTAACACATGTACACACACACACACACACACTTACAGAGATGTTGGAGACGTCCCAAGTGAGTTCCAAAGGAAGATGGAAAAGGCGGTAACTCTATCTTCTCCTGAACAAGACATCTTGAACCATGTGACGTCCAGTGGAGCTGCAGCACACAAAAACTTCCCTGTTACGAAATTAATTCAGACCTTCAGCAGATGATATCTGAGCTACTATAAGGCACAAATGCATTCTGGATAGGGATCAAGTAAAATATATTTCCGTTTTTGTCCTTTTACTCTAATCGTATGCTCTCCACATTTTGCTCTTGTTGAAATAATAAGCTGTTACATTTACAAAAGACTTTGAGGGAAAACATCAATAAACGGTTAAAAAAAATCCATTATTTGGTTTCAAAAAGAGGCTTTGTACCAGTGTAACAGGCGGTGATTCTGCAGGGAGAGCTCATCGGTCAACACCCAACTGGACTCCTCACTCATTCCCCCTTCATCCTGTTGTATAAGAAACCACACAAAAGACAGGTTGTATTCACAGGCCTCACTCAGGCTCACCTGGGATGGCTTCACATCAGCAGATTTAGCACCGACTGCCACTGCTCTGCTTGTCTGAAAGAGGAAGGAATCAGCATCATCTACTGGTGGATGCATCTAATTACAAGTTCCAAAGTGAACGTATTTTGTTTATTCAGTTTTTCTGTCATTCTAAAGGCCTTACAAGCCACTGGGGTGGATAGCACCTCTGAAAAACAAGAAAACACTAACAGGAGTCCTCCAAAAGCACTCATATTGTCACACAAGGTAGTTTTATAATAGCCTAACATCCAACTCCTGCTTATCCTTTGTCAGGACTGAAGGGGGAGCTGCACTTGATCGAAAAGTCAGTGGGTGAGTGGAGTGATAAACTCTGAACAGCGTCAAAAGGTGCAAACTGAAAATTAATCACAAACATTATTCAGAATCTCCAGGTAACATAATATCCTTTTTTTTTGGACCGAGGAATACGCAAAGAAAACAGTGACAGCAAACAAGATCGAGTTCTTGCTCATGTTTACTGCCATTTCTAACAAATAATTTGTATATTATTTGTATAGTTAAACCCTAGAATCATTCATACCCTGGCAGATTTATATTAGGGTTTATTTTCTAAACTGAATTACATCCGATACACTTGGCCTCTTCAAAATATTATTATTTCCTGTTAGAGAAATTAAGTTGGTAAAATAAAAAGATTAAATAAAACGGAAATCTGCTAGGGGTAAAATGTAAAATTCAACTCAAGCCACACGTTCCTGAGAATTAACCAGCTGTTCTCCGCAATAATCAAGCTAGTTCCTATTTGCAATACAAGTCAATGGAAAATTATTTCTCTTCATTTTGAGACCCTGAAGGAACATGTTCACTGCTGATAGAGGATGTACTTGTGTATTTGTGTATGGACAAACGTCAATGAGATATAAACTACCACAACTGAAAAATAAAACATTTATTGGTGCAGTTTTTACCACATTTTAAACATGTGGCAGCCATACTGTATTTTTTAGCTTATAGGGTAGTGAGGAAACCATGTTTGAATTTTGAATTCAGGGGATATTAGTATTGTTGTTTCCACCATAGAATTTGCAAGGCTGATAGGTAAGAATTTTATTATATTTTACTTATTTGTTTGTGGCAGCAAATGATTTAAAAAAGACTCATTTTTTTATAAAATGTCTTAGGTTATAATTGCTCGGAAAACTGAGAGACTCTATTCTGAAAAGTTTGATAACCACTAGATACCACTAGATGGCATCCTTTACCTACATTTTCCCTTTAAAAAGCGCATTTCATGTCCTAAAATTACTTCTTAAACAGAGGTTTTTAATTGATGTGAGGTTGTCATTTGAAATGGAAACAATTTCTACTTTTCCATCATTTAGAGACATTTAACAAAAGGAATGATCCCTTCAAAGAGGCATCCTCCAAACAAATGGAATAATTTCCTAAACTGTGATTGTAAGGGTAAAGAAAATAGGAAGCTCTAAGGGAATACGTAAAAATGTGGGGATTATCAAACAATTTTTAAACTTTCTTGTGAATATATTGAAAATAACTACAAAGGAAAAGTCATATGTTTGTCTGTGATCGAGACATATAAAGTAAGAGATGTAGCAAGTGGAAGACAAGACAGAGGAAGAGACAGAGGAGGACATGGCAGTAGGGCAGTGATTTAATTAGCACCCTCTACCCCCTCCAGCCCTTCACTCATAGCATCAATAATGCATGGCCCCTTGTTTCTACTGCCATAATTAATCCTCTCTTACTATAATTAAAAGCCAAAACTCCCACAAGATGGTTCAGCTTGGCCAGGCAAGGGGTAGGGTTGGCACAGGAACTAATGAAACACTCACCCTGTGGACAGACACATTGACAAGATGAGACGAGTTGACAGACAGATCAACAGTCCAAACTGAACTCTATCACAGATATGGAGGATGAGATGAGCAGAAAAGCTGAAACTTGATATAAAAAAAAGACAGACAAATTACATGAAAACATTTGAGAGAGAAATGTGTTCCTGGAGCTGTTCCAAGTTGGATTTGTGAATGAGCGACATTAGAAAGAAGGACAGATCTACAAGTGCATAAATCCACACTGAGGCGTGCGAACAGTTACTTACGGAGGCATACAGCTCCCACATGAAATCCTTCTCTGCTGCAGCCAAGTCTTGACAAGAGGAAGAGGTGGAGCTTTCTGATGCTGCAATTAGGACCACACTGTCTGGGCAAGCAAACTGAAATGAATATTTCAATCCGGAGAGCTCCATGGGTACCTATCTGTGGCGGGGGCCTGGCACACCTACAGGCACACATTCAGATACCCCTACACACCAATGAATACAAAATCTACCCAGGATTCCAAAATAATTCATTTACCTTCCGATCACTGATGCCGGAATTATCAAATCTGTCTCTCAGCTCCCTTTCAGTGGATTGTTGTACAAGATTCACAACGTAAGGATATATTTGCATTGGTATAGAGGCAGAGTTTTGTGTAGCTGATGCTTTTATCTTTGTGAAAATGGGTGCAGGGAGCGTGCAGGTCTGGCCACATGCCAGGAAACGGCACAGTTGGGGGAGCAGAAGTCACTTTTCAGCCTTAATGTCCTCTCCTGAGTCCCCGCTTCTCTCGCAACAGAGAGCACTCACCTGACTCAGTCACCTGTCCAGCATAAAACGTCTGACTTCAGGAGCTCTGGACCTTGCAGATACTTCTCACAGCACCTCACCACTGTAAGCGCACTCCCTTCGGTCTCCCTCCTGCCCCGCCAGCCTCGGCCCCATCTCCACTTGATTTATCGCCCTAAAATACCACTGCACTAATTAGTCAAGTAATTAATTAATAGGAATTTGCATTTGTGCATATGCAATTAGGAGGCTGACGAGAAGAGAGTGCAGCTGGGGTCCGGGAGTCTGGTGGGGGGAGGTGGGGAGGACGGTCCCCGTGTGTGTTGTATGTGAGCATGTTTTTCTACGCGTGTAGAAGTTTGCACTTCTTACAGAAAGACAACTGAAGAGCAGGTCATCACCTCACACGTCTGCTAGAGATGAGGCGGATGGGGGAGGAAAGGATGAAGTTGCAGGAGGTGTTTACTGACAGCTTTGAGATGCGAGTTGACATCATTTGACTATTGAGAATCTGATATCTTAAATAGAACGAGCTTCATTTTCTGCATTTTGATTGCATGCAATGAAAAGCACAGCAGGTGGTCCTTACTTAGACTAATCCGCCTTCAAAACGGACGCAAAGTGATTCTAAAATGCCACAAATCCGAACAATCTCTCCTCAGGCGTTTTAATATCAGATCAAAGTCTCCCTGATTGGTGCTGCATTGAGCCCACTGCTATCTAAACTCGAGCTGTTGACATTTAGCATTTATTTTGGCAAGGTGACCTGAAGGTTGTTTGGAACTTGTTGAGAATAAATCCCATCCCCTACTTTTCTCAATTGACCGCTGCTATCCCTTCCCCCACCTCCCCACACGACGCAGCTGAGGAAGGATAGGGCATCCGTTTGGCTGGTAGTGGCGCTTGATGCCCCTCTACACACTTGCAAGCTGACACAATCACACCAACGTGGTCTGGGGCAGTGCCAGGTTATCATCCTGGATAATCCCATAAGGGAGGAGACACATTAGTGAGTCTGCAGCGCCACTACACTCCCGCCACAGCTGCCGTGCTGCTGGTGACCCCACAGATGACCCCTGCAACCTCCGAAAGGCCCCTAGTTGTGTCTGCAGAGGTCCAAGCCCAAGGACATGATAAGCTTTCATCAGCTATTTCTCATCCACCAGGTCCCCACTCGCCCAGCCCAGTGGGTCTACTCATGCCAACTTGGACTTTGTGGTCATCAAGCTCATTTCTAGCACATTAACTTCGATAATACCTCCTTAATAGAGAGATCTCAGAGCTGGGAAGGACACAATGCCGCAAACCAGACACACTAAAGGGAAGCAGGAATTCTTGCATCTCCTCCGTTCTTGTGCCAACATGCCTCCTCCTTATTCTCAGGCACCTCTGCCAGCTCCAACCAGCATCAATTCCTTGTCATCCTCCACTGCGCCCCCTCTTCCTCCTCATTTTTCATACATCCCTCGTGGATATGCACACCTGGGTCTCACGCTCTCGCTGTGTATGCCTCCCCGCTGCTGGCAGCCCTCACTCAGCACTGCAGAAATCACAAGCTCTCCGACAGCAGCTACCCATAGACGTCCGCCTGTCTACGCAGCGTCACATGTTTTAATATGATTTCATCGGAGACTCTGGCAAGTGGGTCGGCCTCAGCCGGAGCCAGGCCCAGAAGAGTCAGAACAAATCACAATTGGTTTTGGTTGCCGTTCCTCTGAATTTCATGAAGGTATAATTTGATCCAATTAGGTAAATAAATAAACAATATGCCTTCTGTTCCATGCCCTTAATGCACTTATAATTCATCCCCATCCCCTCCCCCTGCTCCCACTCAGGCATGAAGGAACCAAATATGTGTTGTAGAGTGAATCAAAACTAAATCCAGCTTATTCTGTGTTGATTTGGTAAAGAGTTTTATAATAGGCTTAAGGAAGCATTGTTTTTCATCTTTTCAAACTGAAAACTTCTACATAAGCATAATTAATTGCTTGGTTAGTGGGTTTTGTAGCTGCACTTGTTTCTGATTAAGATGAGGTCAAGGCTTATTTACTGTACTGTCACTTAAGCATATTTCACACATGAAACTGAGGCTGATCTCGCCATATTATACATCGACCTCACCACACTCACATGTCTGTATTTATAGCTTTTAGTAGCATCTTCCTTGTGGTGATTGCAGCATCCCACTCACTTATTGGCCATTAACAGTGAGTTTGGCAGGTGGATGAGAAATTTGGATTTTAAAAAGTGGCCTACATGTCTGGAGGCAGCAGCTCAGGTCAGAAATGATGAGTTTTGTTGTTCCTTCATTTTATTTTCTCCCTTTCGCTTCTGTTTTTCCTCTCTTTCTTTCTGGCTGTGTGAGCGCTGCCGCGGTGACAGATGGCGAAGCCCTCCTCCTCCTCCTCTTCCTCCACCACCACCATCTCCTCCTCCTCTCTCTCTCCTTTCCTTCTTTCTCTCTGTGAGTCTCTCTTCCCCCGGGAGGGCAAATCTCTCCGAATGCGGGCGCATGTCAATCACCGGGCTCTCATGTGATGGCTCTTGCCGGTGACGTGCCAGCCATATGGGCGCTGGCATCGCAGCCTTAGCTGGTATGTAACCCCTTCCCCGGTAGCTCACGGTTGCCATACGTGCACTGACTCACACACACACACTATCTCTCTCTCTCGATCTCAGTCACTCTCTCTGTCTCTCTCTCTTTCTCACACACTCGCACACGCGCGCGCGCGTTTACATCCATGCATACATGCCCTCACGCATGCACACGCAGACACGCCAGGACGCCGGGACAGGAGGACGCACCGAGCGACCCATCAGCGACAGTAAACGACAGCCGCGCGCCTCCCGCACCTGCACGCTGAAGGAGAGCGGTGCTTCGCTCGCTCGTGCGTTCCCGAAGATGGTTTGAAACCGAAGCGCGTGTTTTTTTTTTCCCATCCTCTCTGTTTTCGCCTCCCGTCTGCCGCGAAAAGCGAAAGCAAAGGTAAGTCACGTAATTTTTTTTAAATTTATCTAAATAAGTAAATGAAATGATAAAGTCTGAGATGCTGAATCCAAAATGGTCGAGACAAACAGATTTTTACGCATGCACGTCGCTTGTAATTTGCAGGCTCTTTTGGCACGGATCCACACGGACATCTAATCATCTAATTGTTCTAGCAGGTTCGCATCCATCCAACGCAATGCGAGCGATGTAAGAACAAAATATCACGCTGACGGCACAAGCCTGGTCAGGCACGTCGCTCGGCAGTAATGTGGCTCTGCCAGCTTTGTCCTTCAACTTTTGACACCAGAAGCTACCTGGATGATAAAAGCTATTATAGCCGGCCTGTGCCAGTTTTACCCCCTCTTGGATCGTTTTTCAGGGAATCAGTCCTGAGGATTGGAGTAGCAGAATAGCAGTAGATCATGCTGGACACTGATTTGCTGCTGAGATTCCTGCGCTCGGACGGTGATGATCTGATAAACAAAAGACAAGGAGAGAGACAAATAAGATTTTTTTTTTAATCAGCTTTGAAACAAGAAGGTCAACGACGGCTTATTGGGAGAACTATTGATGATTTCTATTTCTTTTTTCTCCCTTCTTCTACTCTTTTTTTTAATTTTTTTTACTATTTGTACGCTCAGGCTCGAAGCAAATGAAAGGGTGGGACAACTGACCATAACAGGCTTGATTTACCTCCACTTGTCCACTTTTTATCCCCTCTCGAGTCATTACTTAAAAACACTCAAGGGTTTTGTGTGGGTATGTGTGTGGTTCTTTTTTTAAACGAAAGCTAAAAGGATACAAGCGATTTCCATTTGTAAAATCTGAAATCACGCACTCGTGCATATTGAATTAAGTGTGAAATCCATTTCGTGCAAGATGCATGTTCTGTTAATTAAATGTTGCTGCGTTTTTCCCCCCTCTAATTGTAGAAACCTCCCGAGCCTGAGATTTAAAAACTAGATTTTGCCCCTGGCACAACCCCCGAGATAATTAAGCAAGCATCAGAGCCCACCTCACTGCTGCAACATAAATGTAACATGCAAGGAAGGAAAAGAGTCAAAGCTACCTCGTGATTAATTCACTTCGGCTAATAAAGTGGATATATTGGCAGAATATATATA